>VIGI01000013.1:1630000-1775491 GCA_009299455.1 Monilinia laxa
AAAACACCCAGGGTCCACCAATCAACCGTCTTGGTGTAACCTTGACCCAACAACAGCTCTGGTGCCAAGTATTCCGGAGTTCCACAGAAGGTGTTGGTACGATCTTCATCCTTCATATCAAGTTTACACAAACCAAAATCGCAAAGTGCAATGTGACCCGAGTAATCCAATAGAATGTTCTCTGGTTTCAAGTCACGATAGATGACGTTGAATCCATGTAAGCATTCCAAAGCGCAAAGTAGTTCGGCGGTATAAAATCTCGAACGATTGATGTCGAAGCGAGATTCCTTTTGAAGATGATGGAAGAGTTCACCACCATTAACGAATGCCAAGACGAAATATAGCTTGTCGGGTGATTGAAAGGTGAACTTGAGAGGTACGATGAATGGATTGTTGATTTGAGAGAGGACGGATCTTTCGGCCAATGTATGCGCAACTTCCGATCGTGAAATGATATGGGCCTTTCGAATCGTCTTGAGGGCGTAAATTCGTTGGGTATCCTTTTTCTTGACTTGCATAACCTTTCCAAAACTTCCCTTTCCCACCACTTTCAGCAGGTCGAAATCGTCAATCTTTAATGCTCTCGTTCTATTCTCAACGTATTCGACTCCGATTCGAATCCTTCCTGTACCATATTGTACGTCTAACCATTCTGGTCCACTCTGTCCCAATGTACTCTCTCTCCTAGCGAATTCCGCAGCAGCCTTTTCCTTGTCTTTCTTTCCCAATTTTGGATCTTCGACATATTTATGCTTCTCTTCGAATCGTGGATTGATGCGGGTAACACCAAGGAAGATATCTTGACTTCGACCGGATCCTGGGGGCGCATTCGGATTGCGAAGGTATAGATGAACTGCTAATTCGGTAACTCTTGAAACATCAAACTTGTATTGAGTGTTGTCCCCAGCCCATAAAGGATTTTCAGGGGAACCGGCAACTGAATTGACAAACACCTGCATCTTATCGAAGTCTAACAATGCGTAGGGAAGGTATTTGGAAGAAATTCGACCGTGATTGGTTGGAACTTGAATTCCACCTCCTGATGTTTGTGGTCTTACATTTGAATAAGAACCGGCGACTTGGTTTGAGCCTCCTGAACGAACCGAACCTGCGACTCCAAATCCATTCCCGGCAGATAATGAATTCTGTGTGTGATTACTGAAAACTTGCTTATATTGATCTGGCAAAGAGAAACCATTTCCTTCGTGAAGTGTGACGATGAGAATACCCGGTCGAGGAGCAGATTGAGGTTGACTGGCGATGGCTTCAGAAGCAGCTTTTCACAGGTTAGTATCCTTTCTTCCCATGAACCAAGCCATCATTGTTGCGCATACCTATACCATTATCATTGACCGACGGAGCAGGACTTGATGAACCTGATTTCTCATCTTTGGAAGATTCTCTGAGGGTTTGTGAAGATGGTGTTCGAGAGAAGGTAGATGCGAGAGGACCGAGATGCGTCTCTTTGAGCTCTAAAAATTGATAAGGGATAATTAGTGATGAATCTATTAAATGCGTTTGAGATTGAGATTGAGATGAATTATTTGAAATAATGTTATGTCGGGAATCAACAATTGGAGTAGATTTAAAGGAGGTAGGTATGTAGGTAGATGGGTAGTTATGTATGTATATAGACCGATTTGAATCGTTTCAAGAATTGAAAATGGAATGAATTTTACTTACTCTTGGTGAGATTCCAAGACATCTTTGGGATGGAGAACAAAATTGTATCGGCAGGGTGGGGGAGGGGGAAGGAAAAGGGAAGAAGAGAAGGATAAGTAGTAGGAGTGTAGTAGGAGGAGGAGGAGGACGAGGAGGAGGAGGAGGAGGAGGAGGAGGAGTAGTAGTAGTAGTAGTAGTAGTTGTTGTTGTTTTTGTTGTTGTTGTTGTTGTTGTTGTTGTTGTTGTTGTTGTTGTTGTTGTTGTTGTTGTTGTTGTTGTTGTAGGATTGTAGGATTGTAGGATTTTAAATTGTCAAGTTGTAATGGATGTTGATTTTATTTTTGGGTTGGTTGTGAAGTATGAGAATATATTGAATTTTATGGGGGAGAGGGGGAGAGAGGCAGAGAGAGAGAGTAGTAGTAGTAATGGTGGTAGTAGGTAAGAGAGTGTGGTGTAATGGAAGTGGTAGTAGTGTAGTAGTTTAATAAGAGAGGATGGACAATAGTCAGGAGTGTGAGTATTGACTCTTGACTCTTGACTGACTCTTAAGTAGTAAGTAGTAAGTAACAAGTAAGAAGAAGTATCGTGCTGTATTCTATCGTATCGTATCGTATCGTATCGTATCGTATCCTATCCTATCCTATCCTATCCTATCCTATCCTATCGTATCGGTGTTTCTTCGAGGGACGAGGGACGTAATAACTTTCGTTCCTTATGTTCAGTGCGTTGCGGTCAGGATTTAGCTTCAGATGATTCCCTCCCTCATATAGGCGATTGCCCCGCCAAAGGGAAAGGAAAAAGAAGAAGAAGTTGAGAACAGAACAGAACAGAACAGAACAAAACAAAACAAAACAAAACAAAACAAAACAAAACAAAACAAAATACAACAGAACAAAACAGAACAAAACAGAACAGAACTGAACAGAGCAAGTCAAGAGTCTGGTTGTGGTAAAGTGTTATGGATGATGTTGTGGCGATGTGATATGGTATGGGAATATGAATGTGGTGATACCGTGATACCGTGATACAGTGATCTATGGAGTATGTATGAAGGAGGAGCATCGATAAATGAATTGAATGGTGGGTAAGTGAATGATGAATAATGGGTAAAAGTAAAATAGAATGAGGGAGTGTGAAGGAAGTGAAATGTGTGAGTGAGTGGAGTGAATCTTTTTGGGGTAGAGAGATAGAAGTAGAAGAAGTGAGTAGGAGTAGAAGTAGGAGTAGGAGTAGGAGTAGGAGTAGGAGTAGCGATAGAAGAAATGAGAGTAGAAGTAGAAGAATATAGAGGAGTAGAGTAAAGGCATAACGGAGCGTAGGAGTATAGGAATGAATATATTAATACGAAATTATATCTCTTTTTACCTATACCTATTCTACAATAACCATTATAGAAAAGAGTAAATGAAATAATAAATCTCTTATTCTCTTTCTTTAATTTTCGATTTTCTTTGCCTTTCTTTTTAAATATATATGTTTTACTTATTTCTTTACTTTTAAAGTTTAAGATTAAAATAAATATTAATTTCTTAATACTTATAAAGTACTTATTGTCACGAATGAACTATAAACGGACGCCGATGCTAATAGAACGGGTATATACAGCCTTCGCTTATACTCCGGCTTAAAGAATATGATCATATATAGTATCCATATATACCTAATTATATATATATAATTATATATATAAATAGATAGATAACTATTTCTTTAGTTTTTAATTATAAATTTTAAGGATATTTTTAATTCTGTTTATTTAGCTTTTATATAGTATAAATATTACATTATCTATAATTTATTTAAAGTTGATCTAGTCAAATGGTGGCTATCCAAATAATACCTATTTTTTATAATACTTTTTTAGGAACGAATTATAAAAAACAAAATATAAAGTTGTTATTTATAAAGAAAAAATCGATTTCGAATATAATTTAATGAAGATACCCCTTTTTCAATTTATACGGAAGTACTCTAAGTATTTTTTATATATAATACAATAAATGCCTGTTCCCTTCCGTTTTTATAAAAATATATTGTTCTTTAATAATAGCACTTTTATCAGCATCTTTATTATAGCAATACAATCTATAAAAGAAATAGAAAACGTTATAATACATTAATTACAAAATATAAAAAACAAAAAGATATATTCTAATATAAATCCTAAACCTAACCAATCTAAATCTTTAACGATTTCTTCTATATATAAATAAGAACTAATATATTAATACATTTAAATCAATAATGATATATTATATACCTTTTTATAATAATTATAAAAAGAAAACAAAAAACTTTAATAACAAATTTTGTTAAATACCTTTCCGAATATTCTTTTTTCTAAATCTTATAAAATATTTATATAGATATCCGGATTTATAATTAATCCTAAAATATATTCTTTTATTAAAACGAATATTTGTTTTAATTAAAGATAATATAAGAAATCCAAATAAAGAAAAAAGACTAAATAAAATTTATATACCAATTCTGTTCTTCTATTTTTAAGCTCCGAATTTTTTGAATTGGATAGATTTAATAGTAATAATTAAAATGATCGTTCTATTTATAAACGAAACGATTCCTATTTCGTTTTTATTTCGTATAATTCTATTCTAAATCCGGGATTTACCTATTTAATTAAATCTATTAATTTAATTAATAAATTTAATAATAATATCAAATTTAAAACTAGCTTATAAAAAGCTATAATTATAGACTAATTAGAACTTTATACTAATACATTTATTATTAAAATATAACACTGAATTTATATAGTAGATTAAATGAAATCCAAAGCTCTTAAACACCTTCAGATCCTATATATATAAATTCCGCGCCTAATTAATCAACAATTAATGGATCAATTGATTGATATATACCACAACCTTATAAAAGTGGATTATACAAAATTCTAATATAACTATTAGATAATACCTAATTTAAACACTTATAGTAACTTCCTAAAATGATATTACAAATTCCGCCTTTTCGCTATTTAAGCCAAAATTATTAATAAGCAAATACTAATACAAAATCTTAATTACAAAATATTCGATTTCTTTATTAAAGCTATTACATTTTATCGAATGGATTGTTACTTTATTAATAACCTAACTATCAAATTAATATAAATAAACGAAATTGAAATTATTTTATAAAAAAAGAAAACTATTATTATACTAACTGTAATATAATCCTTTATATCAAAAAGTTATTTAATTTAATAATATATACTAATAAGAATATTACAAATAATCCTAAACTTTTATTAAAACTTAATTATTCATTGTATATAATCCTATCCAAATATTTAGGTATATTTAAATTTAGCTTTATCCCAAATCAATTTTTAAATAATCTCTATTTTAATATAAACATTTTATACGGAATCTTAAGGATTTCTGTTTTGAAAGTATTTATTATCGATTTTTGGTGAAGTGAAATAAATAATTATATTGAATAACAATTAAAAGAAAAACTTATAATATAATTAATAATGTAAATCTAGAAGCTTATATTAAAGCTATTAATACTGTTTAACAAACCGAAAACTTATATTTAAACGAAGACGTTTAAGCAAAAACTCTCTTTTAAATATTATCCGAGATATAAAATTCCTTAATCTAACCAAACTAATGAATAGTTAAACTTTTACTTTATTTTGTTTTTTATTAAAAAACGAATATTCAATAAAATTAAATACATTTATAAACTTTGGAGCTAATAGATTTGCTTTTATTAATATCATTTTTTTTACTTTATTATTTTCTATATTTAAACCCTGTTATTATACGTTTAATACTTTTATCAAAATAAAAGGGTATAATAATGTATATAAATATGCTATTATTTATTATACTTTTTTTAATCTTTTAATTAATGGTTAAAAACAATCATTTGTTTTTTTCTTTATTATAAAACTAAAATTCTATAGTATTATATTCAAAAGATTATAATTAGCGGAGATCCGTTTGAAAGTCAATTATTATAATCGGAAACTAAATTGGTTACATAAATATCCGTATACTATATCTTTATTAAATAATCTTATATTAATATTTTAGAATTTTAGAAAAAAAAAGATAAACAAATTCGTATAGAAAAATACAAATCAATATAATAAACAATTAAACATTTTTTGAAATAAAAAAAAATTCTTATATCAAAAAGATAGATATCACAACAATTTATATCGTTAAGTCTAAATCTATAGAATTAGAAGAATCTGTACTTTTTTCATTTAAATTTAAAGATTAAATTATTGTATATTGCATTTTACAAATCTACAAAACGCTATTTTAATGTATCTTTAATATTATCGATATATGCTTAATTATATTCGCATAATTTTAACTTATTTGTAAAAGGAATAGAAACCACAAAATATTCATTTTCATTTATTAAAAATTAGATGCAATAATTAATACCCAATAACAAATATACTTATTAGAAAACTGTATATTAATGATTATAAACGATTTTAGATTAATTAGTGTTTATACTATTTTTAAATTATATTTTTACAAAGGCTAATGCGAAAAATTTCCGATTTCTATTTAATATCGAAAAATATTACTACGTTTTTTCAAAGATTAAATTCAATATCTTATCTTTATCCCGTTTATATAACTACAAAATCATATTCGAAAATAATAAAGAAAAAGTATTTAAATATAGTTTATTATACAAAATATTCTTTAAATAATTCGAAGTTATTAAAGAATATTTAACCGAAAACTTTAGCAAAGAATTTATAAAACCCAGTTAAACTTTTTTCGCTATTTCAATATTATTCGTTTAAAAACTTAATGGAAGTTTAAGATTTTGTATCAATTCCGTTTATTAAACTCCTTTATATATAAGGATCGATACTTTTTACTACTAATCAATAAAATATTTATACAATTAATCAAAGCGAAAATCTATATTAAATTTAATATTTAATAAATTTTCCATCGAATAAAAATGAACCCTATATTAGAAAAGTATATCATCTTTTGTATTCGATATAATTCTTATAAATACAAAGTTTTCTTTTTCGGATTAATAAACAAACTAGTTATTTACCAACAATATATAAACAATATATTATTTGATTATTTAGATGTATTTTATATTGTTTATTTTAATAATATTTTTATTTATTTAAAAAATAAAGAAAAATATAAGGTTTATATTAAATTTATATTTACTTGGTTTAAATCCGCTGAATTACAAACGAATCTTAAAAAATGCAAATTTAATATTAAGTAAATAAAATATTTAGGATTTATTATTTTTATTAATAATATCGAAATCGATCCTAAAAAAATAAAAGTAATCGAAAACTAAACCTATTTATTTATTATTAAAGAAATATAAATGTTTTTAAGCTTTTACAATTTCTATTATTGTTTTATTAAAGATTATAGAATTATTATTAAATCACTAATTGAACTTACAAAATCAAATATAATATTCCATTTCAATGATATATATTACAATATTTTTAATATACTAAAATCAAAACTAATCTTTATTCTGTTTTTATAATATTACAATTATAACCTTTTTTGTATACTAAAAATAGATGTATTGGATAATATAATTACTAGTATATTATTATAGAAAATATAGCAACGAATAATTATTTATAGCATATTTTTTCAAAATAATAATAATTGTTAAATTAAACTATAAAGTTTATAATAAAAAAAAAATATTATTAATTATTCGTTTATTAGATTATTAGAAATCTGAATTTACAGAATTTTTGTATCAAATCCATATTTATATCGATTATAAAGCGCTTAAGTATTTTATAATTATTAAAGTTTTGAATATTTAATAAACTAAATAAGCTAAAGTTTTAATCAATTATAACTTTTTTATTATATATTGTTCTAAAAAAAGATAATTCTTTTGTTAATATATTTATTTACTATATTGATGAATTTAACTTTTAAAATAAAATAAAAAAGCAAAATCGATTTTAATAATTTATTAAAAATAATTTAATAGATATTAAAATTATATATAAATCTTTATAAAACGATCTGAAAAGCATTATTAATCTAAATCTATTCGTTATTACTTTATACTTTAAATATTATTAATAAGATATTCAAAACTAATAAAACCTCTAAAAGTTTAAGTTATTTGAGAATAAAAATTAAAAAAATCTATAAACATTTAACAATAGAAAATAATCTGTTATTATACAATAATAAGTTATTAATGCCAAATATAGATAATCTCTATATGTATTTTATACAAGAAATATACAATATCTTTTCGATTGTACATTTTAGGATTAACAAAACCTATATATTATTTTCAAAGCAATATTATTAATGAGGTATACAAAATACTATAGTTTAATATATTTAAAACTATTATATATATAAACGCAGTTCTGTTCTCTATAATTGAATTTCTGGTTTCCTTTATTCGCTCCCCATTCTATAAAAAGTATAATTGAAAATCATTATGGATTATTATTCTTTTAATAAAAATAAATATAATTATAATAATATATTCGTTATTATTAATTAACTAACAAAGCAAACAATAATCATTCTATACTATAAAAAAATCAACATCTAACAATAAACCAAATTGTATTTCTATTATATATACTAGTACTACAAAGCCCCGAAAACGATCGTTTTCGATTAAAATCCCCAATTTATATCAAAATTTTGAAAAGAATTTAATTATATACTTAGAACTGATGTTAAACTTTTTATTATATACTATTTATAAACAAATAATTAATCAAAAATTTATAATTAATATTTTTAATAACGATTGTAATCATTTATTAGTTATTATTAAAATAATTAGTTAAAAATTTTTTTATAATGAATTATATCCAATTTATCTTTTTTATATATTCTTTAGGAAAGCTAACTTTATACAAAGTATTATATAGCTATTCTTTTTGAAATGTGTAGGATTGGAAAATTAAGGATTTAAAGCTATTTAATAATTTAAATATACAAAACATTTATGTTTTTATTATTTATAACAAAACAGCTATTATTCATATTAAAAAAAATATTTTATATATTTGAGAAAAGATGTTAAAATAAACTAATATCCATCAATATTTAATAAACTTCGATATTAGAGATTATATATAATTAAACATTAAAAACTTTCCCTTTTCTTGATTTTTTAAAAAGTTTAATTTTCTGATTTAAAGCTTTTTCAAAATTATAAATCAAATTAATAGTTCCTTCAGATTAAAACTTCTAAGCACTATAAAAATCCATTCCATCTTTCCGCTGAATAAACTTTGCAAAACCCATAAAAATCTGTTTCCAAAATAAATCCTTAAATTACCATCGCTAATCAATATTATCGATAATTTCGAATAGGAAATGAAAAAGGTTCTAATAATGCAAAAAGCATAAAAAAATCTATAATATAGAATTTTATAGTTTAATAAGGATTTGGATCTTTTCTAGTATCCAATATCCGATTTGAAGATTGCTTTTTATTAGCTTTACAACTTCTATTTTGTTAATTTAACGCAATTTGGCCCATCTATTATACTACCGGAATGGATTCGTTTATATAAAAAGGATAAAAATGATTATAATTATACCAATTATAATGTATTAATATCTACTCAAAATCGTGTATACTTTTTTCTTTAAAATTAATAATATTGTATTTAATTAAATATATTAATATTATAGAAAGAACTATATACCTATATATAAAAAATTATTTTTTATTCTAAAATAAAGAAATAAAGTGATTTTAAAAAGTATTATTTATAAAAGGATCCAATTAAATAATTAGTATAATCAGAATAAATGTAAGTATTTAAATAGATTATTAAAAGTTTATATATATATATATTTATTTCATTAGCTTTTCCCTTTACAAAGTTTTTAAACAAACCCTTTTCTATAACTCTACTATCAATCTTTTATATTAACGTTGCTCTTTCTATTCTAACCGCTTCTAAACCATTAATAATTCTAACTCTTTTATATAATCCGTATATATCTAAACTAATTTCTCCTTCTACTACACTTTTATAAACTTTTTCTTTGAAAACTAATACTTTAATTTAACCTTCAATTTTAATTAAAAAGAAATTAATAAATATTTAATAGAAAAAAGCTATTAAAATATCTTCGCTTATTCGCTGTATATTGCTATCGCATTTCAGTACTATACAAATAATTGAAAAGTTTCCTTTTCCAAAAGCTTTTTACATTTCTGCTTATTATTAAAGCATAATATACAAAAGTTATTCTTTTAATTTAAAATCTAAAAATAATAACTATTATTATTGCTGGCTAAATATAAACGAATATAATCTATACAGATCCACAAAACTAATAAGTATTCCGATTTGGTATAAGTATACTTTTGTAATAAAGATAGAAAAATGTATAAAGTATAATAAACAATAATATGTATAAAATATATAAATTAAGGAAAACAAAAAATAGATTGTAAAGCTAAACGAAACTTTTTTTTGAAAAATTGAAAATGTTTTATATCCGCAAAAGTTAGTAAGTATTTAATAGTAATTAATAGAATTTTACTTTTGAAGTTGTACAATATAATCTGGGAAACAATCTCCTTCTTCTCCTTTTTCTTTTTTTTATTGTTTTTTAGGAATATAACTATTTTGCTTTTTAAGTTTAATAACACATTTGGTATAGTCTTCCGGGTTTTGTTAAAAGTTGATATGTATAATAATCATTTTAATTAAAAAGATTTGACAATTAATTAAAAGAATTAAAAACTAAAATGGAAAAAAAAATATAAGAATATATATTTGAGCCCAGTTTTTAAATAGGATCTTTTTGTTCGGTTATTATATACTTTGTTATGCAAAAAAGCAAAATTCTTTTATATACTCTTTTTTATATTATATTATCGTCTAAAATGTAAATGGATTTTAATCAAATAAAGATTAGCATTTTATATAGAAAAGAATAAATATAATTTGGATGTTTAAAGCAAGTTTTGAAAAGATAGAAAAGTAATATTACGAATGGACTATAAACGGATATTAATATTAATAGAACGAATATATACAGCCTTCGTTTATACTCTGGTTTGAAAAATATAGTTATATACAATATCCGCATATACCCAATTATATGTACATAATTATATATATAAGTAGATAGACGGCCATTTCTCTAATTTTTAGTTATAGATTCTAAGGATACTTTTGACCCTGTTTATTCAGCTCTTATACGGCATAAGCGTCACACTTATTACTTAATAAATAACTAAGAAGAGAGAGTCTTTCATTTATAAAAAGGTAAATTTTAATATAATATTATACGTTTATTCCTTTACTTATTTACTCATTTATTTATTTACTTACTTCCTTATAGCTTATTATTTACTTTTTTATTATATAAGAGTACTTAGATTATAATATAATATATATTATCTATAACATACTTATAAATATATTACGTCTAAAGCTTAATAGATTAACATAATAAATTATAAATTAAATAATCTAGTATTAAGTAGATCTTTTAAGTTATTTATCTATTTAATAATTTACTATTATATTTCTTATATTACTCTATTCACACTCTTAAACTAGTAATATAGATATAATCATTTATCTACTTACTAATATATCTTCAAAAGAGTACGGAACGTTATAATAAATGTTTATTAATTAAAAAGAGTTATTTATAAGTCTTTATAATCATTCGAAATTCAGCCTTGACTTATAATAGTTTCCAGGTTGTGGCTGGTAATTTATATTTGGTTTAGCTCATCACCACCATTCTACCGTAGCCTCCTCAAGCCACATCAAGCCACACATCCATTCACACCTCCACTCCACTGTCGACTCTCGGAACCTCATCGCATTGATCTAAACTACAATTTATAAATTCATCGACATCAAAACAACTTTAATACTTGTTCTTAATTGAAGAAATCATTCCATCAAAGAGATCAACATTCTTCATTAATCATATCTTACTTTAATCAAATAACCATTCCCAATATTGTTGTCTCTACTCATTAATCAGCCTTGGCGCAACGTCAATACTCACAACTACCTTCATAATGGGTATCATTCGCAAGAAGACGGCCATGAGAGGTGGTGAAGGTGGTGTTAAAATATGTTTGTGATATCTGTTCCGCAGATGTTACAAATACTGTATGTTTCTTACACTCACCTTCGATCTGTCAACCCCGCATCATTGACCAAATATCTAATCTTCCTCCAACTACAGGTTCGAATTAGATGCGCCCACTCTGCTTGCAATGAATATGACCTATGTGTGCAATGTTTCTCTGATGGAAAGTCTTCTTCACAACATCAACCTGCCACTCATCCATTTCGAGTCATTGAACAGAATTCCGTCCCAATTTATACAAAAGATTGGGGGGCAGATGAAGAATTACTATTGTTGGAAGGTTGTGAGATATACGGTTTGGGGTCTTGGGCAGATATCGCCGATCATATTGGGGGTTTTCGCAGTAAAGATGAAGTTCGAGAACATTACAAAAAGGTTTACCTGGATAGTCCAAAATTCCCTTTACCAAAACGAGCCAGTCCACATGATACCGAATTAATGGATTCATTACCACGAGAAGAATTTCAAGCGCAAAAGAAGAGACGAATAGAGGAAAGAAAAGAAGCATCTAAGAATGCCCCTCCCGCTCAACCTAAACAAAAGCCTACAGCAAGTGTTCCATCATGTCATGAAATTCAAGGTTATATGCCAGGTCGTCTAGAATTTGAGACGGAACATGCGAATGAAGCAGAAGAAGCCGTTCAACTCATGGCATTCGAACCTGGTGAGGGAACTAAATCTGCCACCGGAAAGGTTGAGCCTGAATTCGAACTCAAGATGACGGTTATGAATATCTACAATCAGCGCTTGACTCAACGAGCCGATCGTAAAAAGGTTATATTTGAACATAACCTTTTGGAATATCGCAAAGCAATTGCTCTTGATAAAAAGCGTACAAAGGAAGAGAGGGATCTTCTTGCTCGCTCGAAACCTTTTGCGAGAATGATGAATCATGATGACTATGAGGAATTCTCAAAAGGCCTCATTGATGAGTTAAATTTACGACTAGCCGTCCAACAATTGCAAGAGTGGAGACAAATGAAGATAGGAGATCTCAAAAGTGGAGAGAAGTTTGAATTGGATAAACAACAAAGAATTCAAAAAAGCACAACCAATGGGCAGCATGGATCGTGAAAGATTTGCTACCAATGCTAGAAACAAACCGCCTCCTGTTGTCGAGACTCCAAGTGGTGCAGCTGCATTGGTTGCTCCTGAATTACCCGAATCTATTCTCACACCCAAACCCAACGATGATAAAGAAAATACTCCCAATGGTACGGGTCCTCTCACAAATGGAATCAAGCAACAATCTCCTGTCTTTATCAAACGTGAACCAATTCAAGTTCAACCCCTCTCAACAATTACACCATTACCACTCAACCCTTGCAATACTCCGGATTATCACCTATTGACGCCGGGAGAGATAGATCTTTGCGAAAAGACTAGATTAAATCCAAAACCATATTTAGTAATCAAAGAAGCGATTTTAAAAGAAGCATTAAAGGGAGATGGAAAGTTAAAGAGAAAGATGGTCAAGGAGATTGCGAGGGTAGAGGGAGCCAAGGGAGGAAAGATATTTGATTTTTTCTTGCATGTTGGTTGGGTTGGGAAGGCATAGAGGGGTTTTAAGAGATGAATTAGAATTAGCGTTGTATTGCATTGAACTGGAGTTGGAAGGGAAGGGAAGGGAAGGGAAGGGAATGGAAGGGAAGGGAAGGGAAGGGAAGGGATGGAATGGAATGGGATGGGATGGAAAGGGAAGCGACTTGGACTGTTATGGATGATAGGAGGCTTTTGAAAGGTTAAGAAATAGCATGGTTTGGTGTTGGGGGGTTTTCACTTGCTGCTTTGCTTCACTGTATATTTTACTAGTAAGCTTGGCGTCTGGTCATAGAGCGATGCGAGAATTCATCATGTGTTTAGCGTTGTGTGTGATGTTGTATGATATGATATGATGTGGTGTGATGTGATGTAATTGATGGATTAATGGATTATTATATAGTATATATATATATATATATACAGATATAGATATGTATACATATTTGTGTATATGTGTATATGTGTATATGTATATATGTGTATATGTATAAATATAATATAATATAATACACTGTAAATTACCCTCTTATGCCATAAAAATTTGGAAAATTACTTTCATAACGTTACCTTAAATGTCGCAGATGTCTTGGTTTTGTATTGTTATATCGTTATATTGGAAAGGGGCTAATTTACAGCAGTTAAGTGGAATTTATAGCGATAA
This sequence comes from Monilinia laxa, assembly GCA_009299455.1. Classification (NCBI taxonomy): domain Eukaryota; kingdom Fungi; phylum Ascomycota; class Leotiomycetes; order Helotiales; family Sclerotiniaceae; genus Monilinia; species Monilinia laxa. The sequence goes on from VIGI01000013.1 coordinate 1,643,996, forward strand.
GTAGAATGTGGTGGAGGGTGGAATCTATGGTCGAGGAGTAGATTCTCTATTCTTCGGATAAACTTTGTAATATATTCAGTGGTATTTGCATATAGAACGTATATTGAATAGTCATGATGTTGTCGGTTTTGGTGGAATCAGTGTCATTTATCGTTTGATGGGATTTTATGGTGTTGGGTTAATGTGGATGGCTGTTGGTATAAATAATTGATAAGGCTCTGGTTGCTGGGTTGTGTGGTTGGCTGGGGGTTCGGTGCGTTGTGGTTTGTATAAAGGATGGGTGATAGGAGGGTGGGTATTGGGGTTTGGGTTGATGGTTGGGAAGGAGGTTGAGGAGGACTCTGGGAAGGGGGTTGGTTGATCGGTTAGCGAAATGGTTAGCGAGATGGGATGGGATGGGATGGAATGGGATGGGGTTGTTTGGGAATTTGGCTGGGTGAGGGATTGGAGAATGGATGGTGGGGAATAGAATAGGAAGGTAGATTAGTTTGTGGATTGGCAAATGGGAGAATGGAGTATAATGGATATAAAGGTGAAGCAGGATTAAGGTTGAATATGGACAGATGTTGGGATTGGAGTTGAAAAACTCGCTGATGTATATATTGTGCTGTTTTATAAGTTGGCAGAGGAGGGACTTGAGTTGTGTTTGATTTCTTCATTAAGATGTACTTGGTTTTAACTGGGAGTTTGTTTATATATGTCATAGATGCTGGTATAGTGCCTAATAGAGTTCCTGATCAAACGCTAAATTCCTATTCATGTATCTCAGAGGTATCATTCAAGATCGTCAAGAGATGTATTGTTGAGTTATTGGACAAATTTGTATGTTGCCATAAATCAAGGTAGGTAGGGTATTAATATATCGATTGAATTGCGTGAAGAGGATGAATGGAGTAGAATATATGAATCATTCTTTGTTTAATATAATACTGGAGATAGAGATTGGAGAATAGAATTTGTCGAGTATTTGAGCATTTGAGTATTTGAGTATTTGAGTATTTGAGTATTAACTGACCTTTTAGTCTAAACTATCGATATCTTCCGGTAGGACTACATGACATCATGCATATACACATGTACATGCATGCGGTGTAAAGTCGTGCAAGGAAACTATTCTTTTAATCAAGCAGTCTATAGTCTGATTAGGAGAAGAAGATAGAAAACTCATTTTATCATATAAGAACACTACTTTCGATCATAAGCATCTAGTTCAAGCACCTAGGAGTGAACACTCAGTTCATAGTTAAAGCATCAAATTGGAAATGGTATCACGTGATGATACACTCAAGAGCTACCAGTAGAATTATCTTGCTCGGTACACAAATGAGGTGATAGAATGGGAGATAGAAGATCAAGATTAGAGGCCAGAAACTCGCAATCATTAGATTATTAGCTGCAACATGAGCCCCCCCCCCGATTCCTCGCTGAAGATTGTATGAGATTTTATAATATGGTGAGTTGCCTTTCATGTAATTGTATATATACCCGTGCTGGCGCATCAACGTCAAGTAATATAGCATACCATCAAGAATGAAAATTCAATCCAAATTGATAAGTGGGTCTTAGGGATTTTGATAAGAATTGATGCATCTATTGCTATAGTATATGTGTGTTGCACCGACGAACTGTCGTACCTTTCCCTTTCAACTATGAAAAGTGCACTTGCACCATCCTTATATCAAAGTCATTCTGTGATACTATCAGACCATCCCAATCCAAATCACAATCCCAATCTTCATTCTCGTCTTCATGCTCAAATCTATTTTTCCTCGTATCAGTATTCCTAATTATACCTAGTATCAAATTAGATCGGCGGAAAACATATATAATATCTTATTCATCCAAATACCCTCGACCCCAACAGCTTCACCATATTTCTTCCTGTCTGCTAACGAAAAGTCCATCGTGTAAGTATTCACCAGATGACTGACGAAATGTATTGCCGACTGTGGCTCAACTGGTTCTGAAAGCTTGGAACTGGACGGTTACATACAATACCTCGGGCTTCAATACTCCTGTCAATATATACAATGGCTTGATGTATCCATTTCCTTGTTGATAGATTCATCGTGTACTCGGAGCCTGCCAATTGCACACTTGGAAGTGCAGACAATCGATGAGATTGCTGGCGCACAGATATAATGTGTGGCATGGCTTAATGGTTTCTGAACTTTTGAATTCAATGGAGAGAATGGCTCAGCGAGTCGCCACACCATTGAATTGTACAGCTCGATCGAATACATATATCTGCCATTCGCACAAGTATCTAATAAGAAATTTGGGAATGTGCAAGATGGTTCGATGTATCCTGTCACTTTTAGATTGGACAGATACATTGACTTTACTCATCCACCAGTGATCCTATCTCAAAACTCCAGGATTAGCCAGTCCATCGTATGTTTGAAACCTGCCAGTCGCACATTTTCCCATGTGATGGTTGCATTTATACTCTTAGCGATTGTCAATGCAGTTCTAGTAACCCGGTCTCCGATTAATTCCTTCATTCGATATCCGTCAGTCCATATCCTGTAATGCCTTTGGTAACATTGTTTGTACTGCCAATACCACATACCTTGACTTTTGGGAGCAATATAGTGCTCAAATGTTGATGGTATATGAGCCGTGAATTGACATATCCAATTCGTCTTTCAATATTCAAGATAAGTTTGGCGTTTCATCTAATATAACAGAAGAGTCTAACTTTGATAGGTTCAACCATTATCTTGAAAGCTTTCCCTTGGAAACCATGGGTATACATAGTTAGTTTAATTATCGGAAAGGTTCGTTGTTAGTCTACTTTGTTCGAAACTCCTTGGATCTGGAACCTTGTAAGGTTAAGTAGACCTAAGGCTAAGGACCATCAACACGTATTAGCTTCAATTCATCAATTCACAACCAAGACTAATTGTCTACACTCACCAATAACTCACTACTCTGCCCTGAATTCTAGCTTCATCAACCTCTTGCATTCACGTTCATCAGTTGAATGATACGACTCAATGAATCCCGTAACTTATGAATCGATTGTCCGTATCATAATACCTCTATTCCCAATACTGCATTCACCTTTCTCCTCCCATTTACAAAATTGTTCGACTTTGCTTCCATGGAATCATGAGATAAACATTAGACCAACGCCAGAAACACCAGAAAGCAACTGCTTCATGAAAGATAAATAATCCAGAGATGAAGAGAAATCCCAGAGCAACATGGAGTCAATTAAAGTCACGACTCAATGGCCATTGAAAGGCTTGACTTCCATCATCGAGATCAAAGCTACACCAAAAAGAAGACATACAATCAACCTACAAGCTGTTACCTTTCCCAACTTGGAATGCTGTATCACGAACGAGTGAGCACACATGTCTAGTTTTGCAGACTTTAAACATGATTGAATCAAATTTCAATTCATTTTAGTTGATCTTGTGGTCAAGAATCAAATCAAATCAAATCAGATTATAAACAAGTATATACTAATTCCCCAACCCGATCCCCATCCCCTCTTACCAACGTTGGCGTTGATGTGACTGGATTTTTGCTTCACAAAGAAAAGTCCGTCATGCACTGAAACAAGTCAAGGAACTAATCAAATAACAAGTTGATGACTATAAGCCCTCTTCCGCCCCCTTGAGGATAAACTCACTAGCTACGTTGTGCTTTAGGCCATTGTGCTTTTTGTGTATCTTTGTGTGTAACACCAACACGATGGAGGAGGAACAATGGCAAGAAAATTGGAATGATCGATACAGGTACCATAGCTCATACAATACCATCAACCTTACTTTTGATATCATAGGTTAAGGTCAAGCTCACCGGCCACGTGCCGATGAACATTAGATACAAAATTCAACCACAACCACACCATCGCCATATATTTACCTCCCACATCATGGGTTCATAGCAATTTTTCATCGAGGCGTTCTCCTCCCCATGATTTATTACATGTGTCATCAATTAGATTGCCTCTTAATACCAATTTTATCAAGATTTCATTATTTTCAACCCATAAAATGGAAACGCACCCTTTGTTCGCCACCCTCAGTTCATAATATCATCCTCCCCATCATTTCAGATGACATGTTACCTTGACATATGAAATTGGCCGTTAAAGCATTCTGAATGACTATTCATATAGTCACTGATAGAATATGCGACGAATGCCCTTTGCGTTCAACTAGGAATAACAGTGCACTATCTCGGAGGTATCTCCACACCAAGCCAAGTGTCTCACCAATTCTTCAACAGTCCATGAACCTTATTTATTCATCATCCTGTATCTTGGGTTTTGAGCGCAACAAATGCTTCACGACGATACCGGTTATCAATGTGTCGCTATAGCTACAAAAAGCATATATCAAACATAATATGTTATCGTGAATGGCCGTGAAGCATTGTGCGCAATGCACTATCTCATGGGTAGATGAACAGATGAGAATTTGTTGATAGGCCATGAAACTACCAAAGGTTCTTGCCTCATCTCGGTCTTTTTCTCCGTTTTGCTGGGTGGTTTCAATCATCTTGATTTCACATGTTCGGAGTAAAAATCAACATTTGTCGCATACGAAATGAGAAGGGCGTCAAAGTCAAGAGAACTCTCTCAGAGAGGTCCCCAGAACAACCATTCAGGAGCAAACTAAGGCCGTATTTCTCATACGGAAGAATTTTCGAATCACTAACAACTTCGACGTGTGTTTCGAATTACACTTTGCGAGCACTGCTGCGTCATGAAAATTTCTGCACGAAAACAATAGGGGGAAAAATAGTGTGAAAAGTAGTTGCTTTTTTGGTTCCGACATACTTGTCATGAAGCTCACTGGATGGAACGTGTCAATTTGTGTTGCGCAAATTCAGGATTCTCAAAAGGTCTCGTGCGCCCCTTTCCTCCTCTGAAAGCTGTGGAGGCTGTCTTGAGATTGATAGCGCATGAGGGATTCTAGGATATCCGAAAGAACCATGTATCATCCACTTCGATGGTAAATCTGGGGAAAACCTCTTTCGAATTGTTTCGACTGGTTGGAGATAAGTGGGATTGGCACATGCGTTGATGGCATCATCCAGAAGAAATCTAGACTTGCGACGTCGGCGACGGAAGAGATCTTCCAACTGGTTTGGCAATGGGACCAAAAGTTTCCTGGCAGTCTCTTGAAGCATTGTCATAGATATGCCAGCTACCGGGAAACTGCTATGAGACTCTCTCAATATATCAGTGGCTAATTTTATGGATGCCACTCCATCTTTTCCAATTTCCTTATCAATTCCGGGAAAATATCGAATCATTACTTCAGTGAGATGCAGGAGAGCGAATATCTGGGAAACAGGCTGGTAACGACATGTATATTGAAATCGATATCGATCATCGATAAGGTTGAGACCATCTTGCGCATGGCTCCAAACCAACTTCTCAATAGACGGTTCTCCCAAATCCATCATCGGACGGAGAAGCTGAACTGCCGTTGTAGCATACAATATACTGAGCAGTTAGTCAATACGCTGTCACAGAGAATGAACGAGTGAATGGTAGGTGGGGGTCTTACTGTAGTGAGAGCACATGCGGCAACATCTGAGCATCTTTTTTCCCTTTATTGGCAATATTTTCTGGTAGATTTTCGCGCCAAACTAACAATCTTCGATAGATCGCCAACATGTCTTCAGCATATATCCGGGAGCCAGTCTTGTCATAAAGGAGAATCGTGATATCGTGAATGATTTCAATGAGCTTTGACTTTTCACGGTTGGTTGTTGCCGTGAGGCAGGAGAATGTCGGTTCACCTTTGAGGTCCAAAGGAAATCGATATTGCTTCCAACGGAGTCTGTCAACTTGTTCCTCCCATCTGGTAACCTCCTCGGAATACTGAGTCGGCTGCAGCTCTGGGATGAAAGCTGGTGCCATCTTGAAGGTCATCTGGGCCCACTCACTAAAGATGTTAGTTATTCGCTGAGTAGACTTCGATTATTGGACAGACTGGATACTTACACGTTCAAGCTGTTTATTCCTTTAACTGTTTCTCTCCAGATTTGTCGATAATTGACGTCATCATTGTTGCTAGGTCGGAGGCTCTCCATGGACCTACTTGCGACTGCCAAGTATATCGAACCATTCAAACCTTGTCCTTGGGCACAGCGTATCAAGAACATGACCGCAAAGGCTTGAATGGTTGTTAGATTTCTGTCTTCAGAATCGATGACACTCCTGACCAAGTCACAAAACTGGATTCCCATCTGCTTGTAATCGGCATCACCGCTCTCATTCTCATTCTCATTCTCATTCTCATTCTCGTTCTCTATACTGGTGTGCAGATAGCATCCCATGGCACAGATGGCATTAAACAGGCTGTGCGAGCAGAATGTCTTCGATCCAGTCCGCATGCTTTCTACGAAATGCCCTTCATTAAACAAAGGGTGGAAGGGGTGAACCCAAGTGAAATACAAGGTCATTAGATGATGGATGATATCTTGATCATGTGTCACTGTTGTCCAAGAAACGTCCTTGAGCTGATCACGGATGATTTCATGATCGGAACCTGCATATATTGATAGTTGGGATTCACCATTGCTATCGATAGAATCAAGCCACTCTGCGATACTTTTGATAGATTCTTTGTTCCTAATTCGCTCAAGAATTTCATGCTCGTTCTCAGTGTTGCTTGCGAGACATTCGAATATTCTTTCAGCCGAATGTTTGATGCGATGGCTCTCTTTAAGGTCTCTCACCAGCGTTCTCTTTGCATTCTTGGTATGCGGTTCGTAAATACACACTTCCCGACGAAATCCTTTGCTAACACAACGACCACAAGGCTGTTTACCATCACACTGGGTAGATTTTAGTTACCAATTATTCATGCTAGGCTTAATTTTCACTTTCAAGTCTGTGAGAGTCGTGTAGATGATAATTAAGGATGTATCGCTTACCTTTGACCGAGCCTTTTTACAATTGCCGCACGCGTTTGTGGTTATCGACGACGGTACCCTCCTCTTCTTTATGATATGGCTTGATTTTTCTGATCTCTTATCAGTGGGCACAGAGGATGTAGATGGAGCAGAGCTTGTTGTGTCTGGTGTAATCTTTTTATTGTTCGAAGTGCTTGTAGAACTATCCCTGAGGGTAGTATCCGTTTTGTTGGGAAGAAGAGTACGCAGGTTAGGCGGCCCCGACATGGTGAAGGTGAGAGAGGTGTCGTTTCGAGTATTTTGAATGGCTCCTATTTCAAAGTGGAAAGATGCGCGGGAAAGGAAGATTAGTGGTGAGTGGAATATCGTCAGAAACGAAATAGAGAATACAGGCTGTTGGTCAAGAATGATAATGACGATGGGTCGAGCAGCACCTTGGGGCTCTACAGAGCTCCGAACGGTCGCACCGTATACAAACCTGTTATTTGACTATATTGGTCAGCAACCCTGTGTCCACAATGCGCGGTGCTCTTAAGATGAGATGCCAAAGGCTTGCTGAGAAGCGCCGTAGAGGCCAAAGTACGAAAGAGATAATCCCCGTGTGTGTCATAGTGATAGGATTGGACGATGAGGAGGCATGGAGAAGGAAAGCTCGGAAAAGGCTGCGCTCGATCGGTACTTTTGGTATCGAAAAGACCTGCCCATGCAATCGTGGTTGTCTCTAAAACTCATCCCAAGGGTACTATAAAGTTGTGCTGTTATTGATGGCTGAATTGATGCAGGTTTTTGTTTCGTGAATTTTCAGGTATTCTTCGCCTAGCAGGAAATGATTAGCTGCAACCTCTAGGGCTTTCAAGACTTGTCACGGATGACTGCTTTGAGTTTAAGTATTAGTATTAGTACTAATATGTCAATGCTGGTGGTTTCTAAAAGCTGCGATGAAGCATGGAAATTCAAACGGCCAGATGAGGCTCTTTTACCATCAGAAAGGCGCTAAATCACCAGAGTTGAGAGCCGCGCGATTGAAACTTGAAGACTTTCGTGTCGCTCATTGTGAGAGCTATTATGATGCAGATGGATGCCAGATGAGGAAATCAAGTCCGTATCGTACATCCGAGAACAGACGAACTCGGTTCCTTTTTCTCAAGAACCTGGTGGAATATCGAAATAGCGAAGGCTTGGAGAACTGCGCTGCTATGCTTCTTGACGTTGTATTGCGAAAGTCGATATTCTAGGATAATTTAGCACTCCAATGGCTGGTTTGTTTTGATTCTCATTCCAGGGCAGTATGAACATGCCACGACCATATTGGCTAGACAGAAATAATACCATTAATATCATCGAGTGCACAACTGATTTTTTGTATCCAGGAACTGAAATATATGAGTCTATAGAAAGTACGTTGTCGCTTGCCGTCGCAGACAAGGAGATTCGGAGCTGAGTCCGCCTCCGCCGATCAGTTCGAGAGCAGTAAGATATGCAGATGGTTTACGCATCCTTGAACTGCTTATACCGTTATACGAACAGCAACACTACATGCCATACAGAGAAAGGAAACAACATATCTCGCTGAAATTCACATTGATACATATCTGAGCGGTCCTATTAGATATTTGAACATGAAGCTATTACTGCCTCCACAGAACTATTAGTTTTCTCCTCGAACAAAGAGAGCCGTGGTGATCACGTGCGATCAAGGTTCTGGAATTCTTCTAGAACATGACCAGGAATTCTCTTCTGGTTCGTTTTGCTAGCTGTGGCGTTGGAAGTTGAAAACCCAATTTCAGAAAGTCTTCGCGCAACCCTATGGCCCTCTTCCATGAATTTAAAGTATAGTATTGATCCTCACAGTGGCTTTGCAAAATTGCTGACCTCCTTTAAGGTTAATCGATCACGCTTTTACTACGGCAATTACTTCATAGAGGCTGATAGAGCGCAACTCTTTGTGTAAATCTTTGAATATAGAATAATCATGATGAAATCTATTTAAGTCTTTTAGATACGATGTGGGTAGATGGTCATGCATTCTTAAATTTCAAGTTACGGCGCAGATAGACTTTAGTATTTCAATTTAGTACTAGTAATAGTAACTTGAAGTGTTTATGCGAATTTTCGTCGATAAGAGAGATGTGGAGATTGATGATTATCGGGGAGAAGGATTCTCGGAGAGGATTTGCATCATATCGTTGTTTGGTCATTACAGAGTATGGGTGAAGATGACGATCTGTGTATCTATATCACAAGAATTTCGGATCCTTCCGACATGTTTTTTCGCGAGCAAGTTTTTCGGTCGGTAATCTGGATGTGACGTGCGGTTTGGAAACAATAGCTAGGGCTGGAAACTTGAAAATGGTTTGATGGGAACATGCTGTGAGCTTGGGGAGATATTAAATGTGGATAGTATCGCGATGAGTAGATTCGGAGGGCCCGAGGATGATACGTCGGAGAGCTGAGCTCCAGTTAATTGTCGTCTCGATGCCTCGTGATAGCCGACGTGTGTAATCTACAACTTGGGCAAAATGGCTCTGATGATATTGGGATTCAATGATTCAAGTTTTAGAAGGGGTTCGGTATGGCTGGGCTAGGAGTATAACTTGAAAGTATGTATCTAGATGCAGGGATTTGAAGCTCGAAACTCGAAGCTTGGAGAGAACAGATGGATGGAAGGTTGTGTTATTAGATTGCTTGGGGATGCATCTGTATAAGTAGGACCGAGTTTCTCGAGCAGGTGCTCCTTTTCATCTTGTGTTATCTTATTTTAACCTCTGCGGTTCTCCCGTCTCTTGAAATATCTTGCGGTTCATCTGATGATCCAAGTGTATTCGCAGAAGCGGGCTTCTTGCCGGTGGCGAGAAAATCTGGCTTGCGTGATGATCTGACGTAGGGCTGGCTAGGCGAAGGATCTCAAGGGATGGGTCCGATAGGAATATGGGAATTGGATATTTGAGATGTGCGATTTTAGATGCCGTTCAATTGTTTAGGTGTGAGAATGCTTTTTCTCCTGGGCTTGACGGTCTGATCTTAAAGTTGATGGTTGGGTAATCTATTTGAGCGGCTAAGGCCATTTCTTGGTTTTGGCTAGCTCTAGCGCGTTGGAAGGTGTCGGTTGAGTGAATAGTTTGAGGAGTTTGTAGGTTTATTGTGTGATGGATCATTTTGTTTGGGTTTTTGGGTCGATATGGTGTGTTCGATCTATTGTTAGGTAGAGGAGGTATGGATGGGTGGATGGATGGATGGATGGATGGATGGATGGATGGATGGATGGATGGATGGATGGATGGATGGATGGATGGATGGATGGATGGATGGATGGATGAGAATTCACAATCCATAGAACTTTGAGCGATTTAGCTTGGTTGGAGGAGAGGATGAGGGGGATGGCTCTTGGGTGTTCGGGTGAGGCTGCCGAGTCTGCTTTGCTATTCATGTGAGTGAAAATTGATGGATAGATTGGTCGGGGGATGAGAATGCATGGAATGGTATGTATGATGCTGATGTGATCTTGATATGTTTGCTAAACGGGTGGGGAAGAGATATGAGGATGGTTGTCAGTTAATGTGTTAGGCTTGGGGAAGCTAGTAAGCTTAACACAACCTGCGAAGGGGTGTCGAGCGTGAAGATGCTGATCAGGAGGTATGTCAGTGTTTCGATGATTCTAAATGGTAATACTCAATGGCTAAAGTATGTTTATTTTAGATGACATGTAATAATGAATAATCAACATGGAAGCTTAAGCTATATATAAGTTATCTCTACTATATTCGGCTATTTATTTCATGTTAGAAACACAGCATATTGTAATTTAAATTCTTAAATTTGTTTTAATCAATTAAAAAACATAGAAAATATACATATTTTATATATAAAACTATAATAATAATGTATTCAAATAACCATTTTTTAATATAGGTGAAAAATAAATCAATAAATAAATAATTCATTTACCATGTGGCGCACGTTTTCTGTGGTATGACTACTTTGAGCTTCGCTCAAAACCTCATCTTACAGCTACAGTAGACTCTTCAGATGAATACTCAAGTGTTGATATTGGACATGGATGGGCATATATTCGTATGTATTTGCGTGTACATATGTATGTGTTTATGAACAAGAGGTTCGTTGGTATAAAAGCCATTTACTCCGTAGTACTACTGAGCACCTAGGTGTTACAATTAAGGTTTAGACGAGAAAGGGGAGAGAAACTTACGGATTTTGCACGGGATTTTATGGGATATACAACATTTAGGTAAAGGCTATATGGTGGGGATTTTGTAGGAGGATGGTTGTATGGTTGATGTATTGTGATGATGATGATGATGATGATGATGATGATGACATTACCGTTGAATAGGTAGTTTTTTATCGATTTGTGTATTTTGTACTTCTGTAGCTTTCTTCTTATTTTTCTACAGTAATGTACAAATCGATATGGAGTCTGTCGCATTTCCTACACTCTGCGATACATGGGTAATCATTAATGTCCTTTAACGGCGAAGTATATGCACGTAGGACAAGATCAACATCAACCCCCTCCTCTCCCAAATCTTAAATGTTTCTACCACCCTTGATTCTTCAATTGTTTCACTCTACTCACAATACCCTTGAATCCCTCCATAAAGTTATTCCTCCATCTTTGTCGACGAAGTCTCTTCCTCTTCATACCACCTCTCTCATGGAATCTCTGATGAGTCTGATCATGACGCACTTTGTTCAATGCACATGATGCCTCCAACATTCGTATTCCCCGCGATAAATCTATGTTGGATTTTATATCAACCGTGCGGCCCGTTCGGGGTGAAAGTCGCATTTCGACTCGTGGGGCTAATGGAGGATTCAATACTGCAGAGGTAGCCTTCATGAACTCTGTAGCACTTGAGTCTCCGGCTTTCTTGTTCGGGTACTGCATTCTTCCAAAAGGTGATTCAGACCCAGGATAGCGCGGAAGGCCGCTGAGAGGGTTTTTGATCGCGGAGTTGCTTAAGCTGTTGAGGAGACTTGAAGATCTAAGTCTGGGAGATTGAAAGGTATCTGGGGAGGTGGCTTGGTTCTCCATTTGCGCAGAGGAGGACTTGAAGTGTGAGGGGGCATTTCTATCGGGTTGAATCCATGAGAGGGCTTGACTGATAGATCCGCCACCGAGAGATTCGAGAGTATCTTCTTTTGGGGTGGGCGAGGATGCGGGAGAGCCACTGGGAGCTTCTGGGGTTGAGGTTGAAGGTGAGGATGAAACGGAAGATGAATCTAGATTGACTGACGCTCGCGTAGTTGGTTCGGGCTTTATGGCATGTGTTCGTGAGGTTGTAGAGAGTGCCCGATATGTTATGGGGGTTCTTGTTATTGTCTGTCTACTGGACTGTACTAGTTGGGCGAATGGCAGATCTCTAGTACTCGACCGAAAGACGGCCGTTCCAATACGTCTTAACTCCATGATACTGCAGGATGGTTAGAAAAGCGATTGAGGGTCTGCGAGAAGGTTTGGACTTACTTTGATCAAAGTGGGAATTATTCAATTTAGATGTCGTTGATACTGAAGTAGATGAACTTTTTTGGAGTGACGCGCTAAGATGTTTAGATGGTCCGTGCATAGAAACTGTGAATTTTGGTATTCTTGCGTTGAGCTTTGAAGTTAAATGATGTTATTATTGTACTTTGATGACAAGAGAATCATTGCGCCGACCCCAATTCTGTTCTTTCATTCCCTCATACTCAGTCAAAAACATCTAAATAGCCAGATCAATATACCTTTCAGGCTTTAGAGATTATGTCGTACAATCCTTATGGAGGTAAGATAACTTATGGTCTTGGAACTTCGTCTTTGATCTTCTCTAACGATTGATTTCTACAGCGGCGTCGCCTTATGGTAGGCCTCCAGGATTTGGTGGATTCCCGGGTCAAAATGGGTCTGCGCCCGGCATGGGGCCACCTCCTGGAATGGGTAAGAAATTAATGTATGAATGAGAACTTTGTGCGTTCAGCTAACATGAAGACGGATAGCTCCTCCACCAGGCATGTCTGCACCAGGTACAGCTCCTCCTCCTGGTTTGCAACAAGTCAACAATCCACAGAATTCACGACCCAGTGGACTAGCTGGACTTCCAGCCAGTTGGCAATGTCCACCAAACATGCCTAACATCAATTTCAACGCGCCCGTCATCCGATTAGGTACCGGTCCTCTGAAACCAAATACGCCAATTTCTGCTGGCGGTTCGAGAATGGACTCTGCGTCTGCTGGAGGAAAAGCGGGACTTGGATCGGAAACAACCGTGAGTGCGCAGAGACAGGCGTTAAGAGATAGCATGATGTCCTTGGTCCCGCCTACGAAGGAAGAAATTGTAAGAACGATATTTGTGGGAGGTATCACAGAAGGCGCTGGTGGTGATGATGGAATTGAGCGCATACTCAGTACGGCGGGTAGATTACGCAGATGGGACAGAGCTATTGATGCAGCTGGGAAGGAATGCAGTTTTGGGTTCGCACAATATGATGATGCGGAAAGTTTGGCTACAGCGGTGGAAATATTAAAGGATATTGAAATCCCGACCAAGAAACAACCACCATTTGATGGGGCAAAGAAGGAAGAGGAAGGTGATGATGAAAAGAAAGAAATCGAGAAGAGCAAATTATTGGTTTTTGTGGATGACAATTCATTGAATTATTTGGAAAATTATCAAGCTTCAAAGGGGGACGATGCTACAGGCGACCAGACACGACTAGATGCAGCAAAGATGGGATTGAAAGGAGTACTTTACGAACTATTCCATCCACCCATGTTTGTTGAAGTGGGCCCTGAAGATATTGCTATGGAGGATCGTGCAGACTTGGATGAGAACGTTGAAGAAGTCATCATCCCGTTGGCAACAGACGATGAGCTTTCGGATATCCCAGCCGAGATGAGAGAAACAGTCGCACAAGAAATTGCTGCATTCAGAGATCGAAGTAATAGACGAGATTTAGAACGTCTCAAGCGCGAGGAGGAAATGGAAGCATTGGAGAGACAAAGAAATGGCGCACCACGACCTTCAAGACTTGCTTCACCTGGACCTCAAATTCCGAGTGGACCTGCTGCAGGTACAAATAATATTCCTCTTGGCCCTAGAGGTGTGCCTAATGCGCCTTCGGGTCCTAAATTACAGGGTCAACAGATCCCCCGAGACTATCAAGCCGGTGTTAAATTTGTCAATGGAAGTGGCATTAACGGTGCGTCCGGTGGAGATTTTCAATACAATCGTGAGGATGATGATAGCGATGCTAGCGATGAAGAACTCGAAAGACGCCGAAAGTCGAAGAAAGAGGCAGAATTGGAGAAACAATACCTCGATCAAGAACGACGCTGGCTTAATCGCGAGAAATCTCGCACCGCAGCTGTTCAACGAGAGAAGGAACGTGAAGAAGAAGATGCTGCGAATGCCGACGTCTTGAAGCAGAAGATGGCTGCAAGACTCAAGGAATGGGATGATGATGCCGAGGCAGCTCGCAAAACCGATCCATATTACGTTGACCGAAGTCTCTGGCTTCGAAATCGTGCAGTATTTACTGCACGTGAGGCTGCTGCTGATGAGCGAGATAGAATTGCAGAACAGCATGAAAGACGTCGCGAGACATCGGATAGGGAACATGCCAGAGGATTGGCAGATTCATTCCTCGACCGCCAAGCCGAGGAACTCGAATCAAGATCTTCTCGTATGGCCCAACAACCCTTCAAGTTGTCTCTTGGGGCCGCAGCCCAGAAAGCTCAAAAAGCAGCACCACCTCGTCGCACTGTCGCTGAAGTTGAAGGTCTCCTTGAAGATGAAGAAGATGCCGACAATTCTTCAAAGCGTACACTCATTCCCATCAAATTTGATCCTTCAACAGCAGCTGCCGGTCTTTCTGATGAAGAACGTGATCAAGCGGTTCGACAACTTGCGCAAGAGATACCTACAGAGAAAGAAGGGCTGTGGTCATGGGATGTCAAATGGGATTACGTGGATGATGCAGTAATTGTGGAGAAACTAAGACCATTTGTGGAGAAGAAGATTGTCGAATATTTGGGCGTGCAGGAGCAGTTACTTGTGGAGGTGGTGGAGGAGCATGTGAGGACCAGGGGAAAACCACAAGAATTGGTAGAGCAGTTAGAGGGGGTATGTTCCTACATTTCTTTTACTCTGTCTTGCTTTTTCATGGGGAAAATAATTACTAACATGTCTATAGGCACTGGATGATGAAGCCGAGGTTCTGGTGAAGAAGTTATGGAGAATGGTGATTTTCTTCTCGGAGAGTGAAAAGAGGGGTCTTTCTGCATAATTGTTAGTCGCGCAATAGGGGGTTTTAAGAAATAGCATTGGAGAAGCATAATCAGGCGTCTACAATAGTTATTATGACAAAAGATATCTTTTATTTGACATGGACAGGGGGTTGATGGTAGCCACAGATCTTTGGCGAGTCATCTCTGCATGAATTTTCAAGGGGCATATTTGAATGCAAGTCACCGGGGTCCATTGTACAGTGTACAATATAAAAAACTAATCAATATTATCAAAAGGACGTACAAACACTTCGTATCTATAAAATTGACGTTTGCTTATCGTGTGTTTTCGAAACATCGGTTAAATTGCTTCCTCAAAACTTTAACGTCGGAACTTCGCTAATCGGTTGCTGGTTTGAAGCTTCACCACTTTATCGTCGATCCATCCTTAGGTCATTTCCTTTCTATGTGGATTCATTGCCCTACAGTATCATATACGAAGCACATGGGCTTCTTTGGCTTTTTGCCTATCTTTACCGAGATTTCATCTGAAGATTTGGCAATATATATATATTCGAGAATATGAATATATTCGATGAAGTGCGGGGGTTAGTAAAGGTACGTATACCATAATTACCTAGGTAAGGTAGATAGACTGATGGCTAAATCTTTACGGTGACCAAAAACCATGCAACTCCAATACACTTAATATAAAGTACTTTTCCATAGAAAACTATAAAGGGGAATATCCTAGACTTTTAATTTTAATTTACATACTTTTTGAAAATTGAGATGAATATATTACTTTAACATTAAAGAAATCTATTCTTGTATATTTGGATTGTCTCATAGTAAAACTGTCTTATGGTATATAGGTACTATGGGTAAGGTTCTGTCTATACCGAAGGGGTATACTTTCTAACCGCATGAGTATATCTTTAGCAATCCCTCACCTCACAACGAATGGTACCTCTATTCATTTGTAGTATCTAACCTAAGAGTCGTGAGATTCATGACTAGAGTGGTACTACTATAACCTTGAGCTTTTGTTTCAGTATTCGTGGATTAGATATCCAATATCCTATTCAAGATGAAATTACATAAATTGTTACTCTCCTCGCTGCTCTCCCTCCCCCTCTCTTCAGCAAAGCTATGTTCTATGCCCTACAACTCCTCACCCGACGTCGATGACTCCCCCGCCATTACCACAGCCGTCAATCTCTGTGGCTCAGACGCCACAATCCACTTCCTGCCAAACATCACATATAATTTACTTACACCCCTGAGCTTCAAAAACCTCAGCAATGTCAACTTTTATTTCCAGGGCAACATTAGCTTGAGTGAGAATGTGACGGCGGTCCAGGAAGTGGTTAATAATACGCGGATCTATCCTGGTAGGTGGATCACGATTAAGGGGACCAATGTCACTTTTGAGGGTACGAAGGACAAGACTGGTGGGTGGTTTTTGGCCCACGGCGAGAAGTGGTGGAGCAACCCTAATGATGCTCAGCAAGGGGGTAGACCGCACTGGTTTGGTTTCTCGGTAACGTATGTTTGAAGGATTTTGAAAAGGGGGTTTATGCTGATGATTTTCATAGTGGCCTATGGATCCGAAATCTTAAGATTCACCATCCAGTGGGTTGGGTCTTCTCCATTGGGGGAAGTGATGTGGAGATGAAGAATATTTATATTGATGCGAAGAGCAACAATGGATATCCTTTCAATACTGGTAAGTACTTATTGCCTATCATGTCAGAGGAAGATAATGCATATCGTGGCCACTGGACGTTTCGGCAATCTTGTCGGAGGGATACTTGTCAGATCTCAAGCGGGTGATCTTTGTATTAATTCTAAATTTAGATGGAATCGATCTTTCGGGATCCAACGTCTTAATCGATGGTCTCGAGATCCACAACGGTGATGACGTAATCAACGTATCACCCCCCGCAACGAACGTCACAGTCCGCAATGTAGTCGCCTCAGGAACACACGGTCTTTCCATCTCCTGTTCCTCAGGCACAGCAAGTAACTACACGTTTGAAAATGCTTATATTTATGACAGTTTGATGGCAGCACGATTTAAGGGACGCCTAGGTAAGACATGTAATATAAGCGATGTTACATGGCGCAATATCGAGGTGAAGAACGTTAGTTACCCAATCCATTTCGTGGAGGATTACTTTGATCAAGGAAAACCACTCCCAAGTGATGTGGATACTAGTGTTGCGGCGTTTGCCTCGAACTTCACATGGGAGGGAATCAATGGAACCGTGGCAGCTGAGATAGGAGATGCAAGTTGCACGACCAACCCATGTTGGTATTCTACCACTGGTAAGTACTCTTTTTTTCCCCCAGATGAGAGTTTGACATACTAATGCGAGTGCAGGTGAATCATCAAGTAATGCACTGTATTTGCTTTGTCATTCGAGCTCTCATTGCCAGGATTTCCACTTCAAGGATATTGACTTGACCACTGCGGTAAGTGAATTAAAAATCTCTTAAGTGTTTACTGGTTGCTGATTAGGTTTTTAGAATGGAACTGCTGCTGGACAAGTATGCACGGGATTAGAGGGTGTAGAGGGTATGGGAATTACCTGTGCGAATGGGACGATTACTGCAAATTGATGAAATCGATACCCGGGGTATATAGGTTCTGTTTATGCGACGAAAAACGTGGGTTCTGGGCCAGAGTGGTCACTCAAGGATAGACGCGTGGGTTTTTGGTGTTCATGAAACTTAGGGCACCCCTTTTATAACCAAATGACCATACTTTCAAGACTGGACTGATGGGGTAAAGTATCCCATATTTTTATGTATTCTTCTAACGCCCTATGATATGAATTTGGGTTATACTAATGACTGAACTTCTCTCAACTTTTCATCCCTCCCTTGATATGATTTTTTGTCACTTCATTCTGCTCTTTATTACTTTCTCTACTTTTATTGCACATACAACGTTTCTAAAAGAAATAACTACCTCACAGAGCGAACCTTCACCATCAACGGCTTATGTGACCAAACAAGTCTAACCCTCGCATCATCCGTCAAGCTCTCATTCGGATCGACTAACTCCATATCGAAATTGTACACATATCTGGCCAAAATAACTCTGGTTATAGCGTGCGCCACACTAACATATTTATTGGTCATTGTTCTCGCAATTTAAGGATAGTGAAGACTTACTTTTGTCCTAGACATTCTCGGGGACCATGGCTAAAGGGCCGGAAGCAGGCTCTGTTATCCGTTTCGAATTCTGGATCACCCATCCATCTCTCGGGTACAAAGTCGTCTGAGGTAGGGTGAGGTTAGTTTATGGATAATTTGACAAAATCATGAGAAAGAAATCCAATAGATAAATACCTGGCCTGTTCCAATTCCTCTCAGAATGATATCCCGCAAAATGTGGAAACGAAACTAGTGTATCTGGTGGCACATAATTCCCCGCGATCACCGCTCCTTCTGCGCCCACACGACGAGGATGGTTTCCAGGTACTGGTGGGTGGATTCTCAAGGCTTCTTTGAGAACGGCGAGTAAGTATGGCTTGTCGCTCACAGTACTGATACTAATTTCTTCTTCGGAGGCGAAGCTTTTTCGGATTTCGTCTTTCAGCTTGGTGTAGACTGATGGATTTTTGCAGAGGTAGTATACTGCACCGATTGGGAGGGTGGCGGCTGTGTCGGAGCCGGCGGTGACGACAATTTCTAGACTTCGTTGGAGTTCGCCTAGGTTTAATCCGTCGGTTTTGTCGAGGTAGTTTAAGGCATGAGTCATGCTTTGCTACGTTTAGCTTTAAATCATCAAGTAAAAGGTGTGGCTGCGTGATACGTACAAATCTGGCTCTGTATCTTTAGCGTTTCGACGTTTTTCCAAGAGCTGAATCAAATACTGGATGTGTTGCATTCGCAAAGATACTGCTTTTGTCAGATACGGAATATAATTCAGAATTCGGTTGAATGGCCACAATCGCTTTGATTCGTGAAAGACGGTGAAAGCGGTTGATGTGTTGATACCAATACCAATCCTAAAAGCCAAGTCAACAAGCATAATATGTCAACATGAGAAAGTGTTCTCACCATTTATGACCCTCCCCCTTCTCTACACCCCTGAAATTTTCCCCACAAGCCAAGTCCGCTACGATATCATACGCGACCAAGTAGTTCCAATGCGCAATATCAGTCGCCTCACCAGCTTTGGCAACTTTCCTCAGCTGGTCCATCAACTCATCAATAAAGCGCTTAACCCTAGGTTCCTGATCCTTTTGTGCTCTCTCAGTAAAACCATTCCTTAGAGCCTTTCGGATCCGTTGATGTTCTTCATGCACAGGATGATCGAAAAGACTTTCTCGACCAGGTGGCGGCACGTAGTTCCCCTTGGGCATTTCGGGCCTACCGGGCTTCTTGGCATAGACATCAGCCCATACTTCTGGAGTGATGAATGAGAGTTCGTTGGGTGCTGAGCGGACAATTGGTCCGTACTTGTTGTGGGCGTCTTTAAGTCGAATCCACATTAGACCTTGGATGCGGCCGATACTGTTGGGGAAGTTGCTGAATGCCCATAGTTTTGGTCCGGGGTAGCTGGCTAGACTATTTTGTTGCAATGTCAGCCATCACTCACTCCGATGCTTGGATATTCAGGTCTTGTGACCCATGGACCATGATGTTGGCGCCAAGCCTAGGGTTTCACATCCGAAATTCGTTCATTGAATCTCAAACCTTGGGGTATGCTGGAGTGAAAAAGAGAAGAACAAGTGATCGTAATGACGTACGGATGAAAGTACAGGTTATAGATACCAGATATCAATATATAAAGTGCGATTATCTACCGAGAGAGGGAGGAACGATTAGACTGATATGTTATATTGAAGTTCCTCAACTTACGGATGTCAAAGCTATACTTAGCGTGAGAATGCCATGTTGAACAGTCGGTTCTGCAGGCCATGCAAAGCCGAACATCGAAGTTATCACTTTAGCAGGCATTGTGGTAGAAGTCCTCAAGTAAAGCCTCAAGGTGCTCTCTTTCTGCTTTCTCAATTTTACTTCTCATCTACATAAACAGTTATCTATGTAAGTGAAGAAAAATTGCGAGGAACGCTCTAGATTTCAACAATAATATACTTCGGGATCCGATAGATCGGCTACCGAAAAAGTATAATAGTTTATTTACAAGCGAGCTCCTTCATAGAGTACGGCGCCCGATAATCAACCGTAAATTAATGGGGATGAAGATCCAAACGGCTTTCCTAAGAACAATAGCATGCACTGTGATGATCTAGAGAATAGGTAGCTGAGGTCTACAATTAAGTTGAAGCTTATCCCACTTTCGGAGATAGCAGGACATATCTCACATGGACGATTTGTATACAAAGTCCAAAGCTCGCAAGAACATCTCAGAACCCTTGGGGTAGTCATTTCATCATAACATACTATCATTAATATCATTCCTTACTCAAAATGATTTCAAAAATCTACTCCGATGACTCCGAGGAGTACTTGTTCCCAGGTCTGGAGGTCATGCAACAACCGTCGATAGCTGATGCTATATTACCTCCTGTCTACTCACGAAGAGTGTTGATATTTTCTGATGACAACTCTATAACCCAAGATAATGGCCGCAAGGAAGCCGTTCAGATATTGCGTGACGCACTGCAGACAACTGTTGAGCAGTTTCCAGTATTAGCCAATGGGCTGAGTCGGTCATCCGGTGCTTGGAGATTTCTACCTGGACAAGCCCGACTCTTTGTCAAACAGCTACCTTTGAGCTTTCAAGAGCTCAAGAGTGCAAACTTCTCGTCAACTTTGCTGGACCCCGATACGCTAAGCTCAGTCCCTGAAATGACTGACTCTGAGAAGGATTGGGATTGCTGCAGGATCCAAGCGAATTTCATCAAAGGGGGACTCTTGCTATGCGTTTCGATACACCACCTTGCGATGGACGGTGCTAATATCACAGAAGTCATACAAGATTTGGCCCGGAACACTTTTGTCAAAGCACAGCCACAGGTTAAGAGGGGTCCAGCTGCATTTGATCGATCTCGACTTTCAATCTCTAGCTCCGTCCCAGATATCTCCAAGATGCCTGCTTACATGGTTGTATCAGAATCTTTCGACTTTAGTACCAGAACAGCTGGCTCTATTGCTTCGATGATGTATCGATTCACAAACCAGTCTTTAGCTCGCCTCAAATCAGATTCTGCCTTGTTTTTACCGCCAGATTGCCCTTGGATAAGTACTCATGACGCAGTCTGTGCACTCGTCTTCCGTCAAAAGATCAAGGCTCGCTTTGCGGCTGGTATTCTCAAATCAAATGACCTGGTTCAGTACTCGTTCCCTGTCGAATACAGAAATATCATCAATCCACCTTTACCATCCGACTACGTTGGAAATGCTGTCATCTTCACCGCCACCTCTTTTATCACTGTTGATGATCTTCTCGCACCGGAAGGCCTCTCACTCGCTGGAGCGGCAGTCCGTCGGGCTATTCGGTGCGTTGACGCCGATTATATTGATAATTCCATTGCGGTTATGAGGGACATACCGGCTTCTCGGTCATTGATGTATTATGGGGCACTGTATGGTAAGACGACAGGCATCACATCCACGACGTATAAAAGTTTTACCATGCCAGATACATGGCATAGTGCGATTGGAAAGTACGAACTCATGAGATTGACTCATGGCGCGTTTGGAGATGGCATGTTTGTTATTATGCCTGTGCGTGAGGCGGGTTGGGAGGTTATTGTGACATTGGATGAGACGGCTATGGAGGCTTTTGAGGATGATGAATGGAAGAAATATGCGGTCAAGTCAGATGTTTGATGCTATTGTTCACTCAAAATTTGGCAATTGGTAGAATGTTCAACGCTTTCAGACGGGGACAAACACGGTGATCAAAAGGCGGGTATAAAGTCTGGGAATCCCAATTGGAATTGGATCATCACACTTCATTTCTAAATTGGAGGAAAGCAAGGGGTGAAGGAGGGTTAAGAAAGCAATGAGCTAGACGATCACAAAAGTAATGGGGTGAATAATAAAGGAGTGAACATAATTCTGAGGATGAAGGATTATGAGCAGCGGTAAAAGAACAAAGGAGACGGAAGAAGCTGTAAGTCGGTTACATTCTACTTCTAGTGATGTTGTCCTCGGATGAAGTATTGAGAGTTGTGGTATTTGTACGGGTAGGAGGACTTGGAAACTTGTAATTCATTCTTGGTTTGATTAGTACAGCCTTAGAAAGTATGACATTGATGCAGTTCGTCTCTGCTAGCTATATCAATAAGTAAGACACCTCAGCTAGACTGTCCACTTTCTTTGCGAAGTGAGTTCTTCGATCTATATACTTACAATAAACTCACTAGGCAGAGAAGCCTCAAACAATAGAGCCCTCATTCAAAGACAGCAAGATCTTTCAAAGGGATATCAGCTTTCTAATATCCTACGACATCACTTTGTCCAAGTTCTCACATTCAGTGTCGGCGTTCATTCATTACCTGATTAGTCCAGTGTATGCTCTTCTTTGAGGAAAAGAAGGCTAATATAAGTTGTATCAATAATGTATCATACGATCTTATTCCAAGCCCTTGATTTCGCATACAGAATATAATAGTGAAGGGGAATTCTCCAGAAATATTCGACTCGTTGCCAAATATCTCTATACCTCAGTGGGGGTATATCTCAATTCATTACATTTTGCATGTCTCTAATCACTTTATTCACCTGGACATTCATTGATTTATTCAAAAGCAATCAAAAGTAAATCTCTTGTTTTTATTCAATCACAAAAATAAACAGTCAAGGAAATTCTATAATTTGAGAGATGAAAGAGAATACAGCAGAGCCAAAACTGAATCCGTATAATCTCCAAAACGATCTTCTCTTCTTCATTTTTCTTGCAACATACACAACACAACCATATTCTCAACATGTTAGGTCCTACCAAGTTTAATCTGAACCATTACTTCTATCCTATAGGCAACACTCAAGCCGTCAACCTCTTACAACTTCGGCTTCCTACCTGCGAAAATGATGACCCAGTGAGGGTATTGTTGTTGGGCTGTGGAGATCCCAGAAATCTCCTCTTCACTTTGTGGTGCAACCAAGGTGAGGTAGCAGCGCTAGATCGATAATGATTAAAGTACTGACGCGTTCTGTCCTTAGATGAGCAGGTGAAATGGGAGTTTCTGTGCTGTGATTTGGAAATCGCAATTCTTGGTAAGATCATATGGGTATTTTTCCGTCTTGTGGATGTATGTATTGATGACTCTTTCATATAGCACGCAACATTCTCCTCTTCTCACTAATCATCGATAACGCCTCTCATGTTTCAATTTGGAACATATTTTATCATTTCTACATAACAGATACCGATAACGCCTTGCTACAAGTGCAACTATCCAAGCTCATTGAAGAGTCTGCGAATTTGAAAGTGTGGTCATCTTCAACTTATGGATCAGCCATTTGTTTCATGAACAAAGAAACTTTAGATCGAACACGAGAAATCTGGTCTCAATACCTCGAAGCCACCAACTTGAAACCAGGCACAGAAGAAAGAGATCGATTTGATCAGAAATTCAAATATGGGATCGAGGCAACTACGAAAGAATATCACTTTTCACGAAATGATATTGGGGGGCATGATAGAGAATTGCATGTTCATGGTCTTCGCTCAGCAGGTGTAAATTGGCGAAATGCCTTCGAAACAATGATTGATGCCTTCTGCGGCTTTTGGGAGTATGGTGTGATAGGAGGAAACTCACAAGATGTAGAGGCTTTGGCACGATATGGCCGTCGTGTGAATCCTTTAATGGCGATCTCCTCTGCGGGAGATACATTCGCTGTGGCTCACTCTTCGGATCCTATTTTAGGATTCAATCTAGCTAGCGCTTTCGACGACGATAATGCGTCAGAACAGGAACGCAGAGAAAGTGCTGTTTTGTTAGCTAAGTCTCAATTTCGGGAGCGGTGCACGGCTTTTGGGGGAAAGGTTCGTGAAAAGGCAATTTTGATCCGAGTCTACTGTGGCGACGCTTTGAGATTTTGTTATGAGCTTCAGGGCTTGAGAAATCCCGAAAAATCAAGAACAAATATCCTAAGATTGTATGCCTCTGCATGGCATTCAACTCTTATAGTCCTTGACAATTTCGATACGTCGAGCGGTATTCATGCATTTGATATCATCGATACCAACAACTTGGCGGATCCACTGGGCATTCTAAATCTGCTGCCAGCGATATCCCCATTACTTTCGCGTAAGGCGACTTCAACGATGTTTACTGAAACACTTTTTAAGTACACCAAGGATCCAGCTGACATTATATCACATATATTATGCTCTGATATTACAACTATGTCACTTCTTCTCGGACTGGCACCTTCAGGTCATTTATTTGGATTTACTGCAGATGCTATAATGGGACTGGATGCTATGCGACAGCTTTCTCTCCATGCAGAAAACTGTGCCAGTTTTCACATGAGAATCTCGTGGATATGTCCAAATCTTGAAGATCCCGTCGGCGGAGAATTGATCTTCCAACCGCTGGAACTTGCAAATTTCTTTTTCAAACTCTATCTGAAGATGTTTGGATCTGAAACATCACCCCCAGATGCTAGAAGAATAGTTGATTGTCAAAAATACAACCGCTTGAGTTTTGCTGCCCTTGTATGTCTAGCAAAGCGTTGCATCAAGCCTGATGATTGGTCGAAATTTGGAATTGGTCTCTTCAAATATGTTCAAAGAGACAATACTTTGCGCTT
Organism: Monilinia laxa; assembly: GCA_009299455.1. Classification (NCBI taxonomy): domain Eukaryota; kingdom Fungi; phylum Ascomycota; class Leotiomycetes; order Helotiales; family Sclerotiniaceae; genus Monilinia; species Monilinia laxa. Next base: position 1,668,858 of record VIGI01000013.1, read on the forward strand.
TAGCAGATCTCAACTTTTCGAATTATCCTTCCACTTCTACCATTTAGGTATTTTAACCGAACTCCCCATATGGAAAGTACCTCAGGAGATCATCCTGGCAAACCAAAAAGACTTTAAGAACTATTGGTCGAATTCTTTACATCGAGAAGGTGCTGTGCACTTACTTGGTAAAGAAGATGTGCCTACTGTTGTTTGGATTACTTTGAGTGTTTCGCGAGAGCGTCTTGGATCATTCAAAACACCCAACAACTCTTGTACTACCGTCGCACTCCAAATCAAGATCTGGAATATCAAAAGGAAGTCCGAGACACATTTTTTGTCTCTTCAGTGCTTCTTTGGCAGCTTGGTTCAAAGTTCGACTGACAACGACACATATGACGCCCTAGAAGATAAATTCGGCTGGAAGGGATCATCGAACCTAATCATAACATGTGCTGTCCCTTCTTTGCTGTTGTTATCAGACTCGATAGACTCTACGCGAGTTGAGCTAGCAGTTCTAGACACCGGATCTGAGGTGGAGCTTTCCGGCCCAAGAGAAGGACGCAGAATGGCTATATGCTGCTATAAGCTTGATGATGACGATGTTTTCATTCTCAAAAACCCTCCAGGAGTCCGATTGCAATTTATAGAGAAGAAGTACCCAGATACTCAACCCATATCACAGACTTCTAAGCAGCCTTGCTACGTCCATATGAAAGATGACTCTTCCATTGCAACAATGGAAATTCAAAGCAATTTCGATAGTTTGGATACCCAGATGGCCACCGCAGCCCGGCAAGTATCTCCTTGCGCCATATCTGACAGAGTCAAAGGTATTGAGGTTGAACGATTCCAACTCCCTTACCCATTCGCTCTCCACAAAGCAAAGGTTTATTCATCAGAAAAGATTAGGACATTGAGTGTTATACCTAGCTCAGGCTTAGATAATGAGGGCTATAGTTTAACTCCATTTCCAGTTGTTTTACACGGCTCGGAGTCTTATTCTCTCAATATTCCCAAAGTCAACCTTGATCAACAATCAATAATATCTAATGTTGGCCACGAAGCTATTTTATGGGTAATGGCTGTCTTTGGTAACATGCAATCTGCCCGAGAGCGAAAATGTATCCGTAAATCTGGTCACAGCACGAGGAACAATATTCCAGCTCTAGCTACCGCTAGGAGTTATTTCTGTACTATTGCAAAATCTTTTGTTGATCCATCTCGCAGTGGACGAAAACAAACATTCCCATTCAAAATCAAAGGTCGGGATGATGTCAATATGATATTCTTCGTTTCAAATTTACGGCACAACATTGACCAGAGCTCGATTGTTTTGGATGCATACGTGCTTCCATACAAAGTAGGAGCCGTTCCATTGTCATCTGCAATTAACAAGCTGTTGGCTCACGAAAAGCACTCAACCGATTCCATTCACCCTGGAAGAAGGAGATGCGTTCTTCATAAGAGCGATGCTCCCAGCAACTGTAGAAGCATGCCGCAAAGGCTGGAGTCATGGTCCATCCTGCGAATATCGTCGATACAGTTCTGTATCTTTATATACCGAGTCAAGCGACTCACCAATCTGCTCGTGCGGAAATGGGAAGGACTCAGAAGGTTTTCCACGGGTTGCAGGCTGGGATATTCTCAGAAAGTCTGCGACGAGGGTGGCTCTTATTCCTTTATCGAGTGTGCCTTATGTTGAGGTTCAGTTTTCGAAGGAAGAGCTTGCGCTGGTGGAAGCACGTCAGCGCTTATTGTCAACTTCCCAGGGTACTCCCGGGGGTATTATCCAATATTTGCAGAGTCTGCAGGTAGTTGATCAGGTTGCGGTTAGTGATCTCAGTGGATGTAGAAAGTGTGGCAAAGTTCCACGAGCGGGAATCGAGCACAAGACGTGTGGAAAATGTAAGAAGGTTAGGTACTGTGGTCCGGTATGTCAGAGGGCAGACTGGAAAGAACATAAGAAGATATGCAAGGGGTCTGGATCCAGCACCTAGCAATATGGCATTATGTTGATTGCTAGTCATTTTGTTCTCAGATTTCCTGACTTTTATCGAGATCAGCAGCATTGAAGTTTCTAAATAGGTCCAGTTTTCCGCTTCTTGATCAATTATGAGCTTCAAGTTCAGTATGCTGTAAGCGTAAGGATTGAATCTCGTTACAGTTGTTGAAAACAATCATGTTTGGACTCACTCATATCCACATTCAATCATGAATCTAGCCGTTACAGCTTCCTCCGCTCGGAATGATGACTTAGGTATGTCTTAATAGCTCACAGGTAGATGACGACTAGCTTTACAAAATCATTCCCGTCGCTTTACATCACGAGAAGTCTTCAATAAGAAACTGACAGAATCATGCATCACGTTAGTCCTTTAGACTAGACTCTTTATGCAGAATATTTGAAAGGATGTGCAAAGACTCCCACAATCGAATCAAACAAAAACGTGTGCCCCAACTAGTTCTCCCAGACCCAAACATGAAAACTCCATCTCCCAGCACCATTACCCCAAATCAAACTCTCCATTTACAAAGATACTTTCCTTACTCTCAAGCTAATCCTCGGTTCCATTTGAAATAACCCCAGCAATCAAAGATAAAACATAACATCATTCATACTCTCATGCCAAGGATTTTTCCGCGTAGCTTCTCCTACTGGACACTTCCAAACAAATTCATCATCGCCATACATCTGCGAGTAATCACCATCCGAATCGAAAGCCTCCGCCGCCTGGTCGGGAACATTTGCTGGCCTATGAGTATCACGGCGGTCCATTGAAGGTTTTAGGTAGCATCTCAATCTATCGCATAGGATATCCGCGTAGCGAGCGGGTGTACAGACACTCAGGGCTTGTGTTGCACGGGCGGAGACGTAGCATATGTTGTTTGTCTGTGGTAGGGCGATTAGTTTTTTTGATTTGTAGGGAGGCTAGATTGGATTGGATGGAATGGAGTGGGATGACTGACGATTTCTTGCAACTTGGATGGGTTTTCCCGGAAGTTTTGACCGTCTTCCAACACGACATAATGTGAGCTCCTTGCAGTTCCAATTGGACTACAATGGCTTTGCAGGTAAAAGCTGAATTGATTTGGTGTAACAACATCTGTGTCGATTATCAAACCTGGGTCAATATTTGCGGTTTCCCATTCATAATTGGGGTAGAACCGTGTATGATGGCGTTTGGTAACCACGATTATGGTGATTTTGGGCTTATAGGCTCGCATATTGAGTAGGATCTCAGCCCGTTTCACAAGTGGATAAATCTTCTTACAAGCCGCTTTGATTTGCGGCATTTCTTCGCTTCGGACCATCCCATATTGGCTTTCGCTGACACCGTCGCGGTAGAAGATAATATTGGCGGGTAGTTTATTCTCAGCCTTGATAGCCACCATGGTTTTGTGTTTTCGATACCAAGCAGCAAGTCGTTCATAAATCATACCCTCTAAGTCTTCAATGAACTAAGTTGACAAGCTATTAGTTAATAACGTTATATTTACAAACCAGAAATTTTGCTTACCTCTTGCTTCCCCTTTTGAAGTCTTGCGGACCCCAGATACAGATTGTTAATATCATCGTTTGTGGCGACCACCGCAGCAATCGATGGACACCCTTTAGCAGCATTCTCGGGTGAAGGATGTGTAACATCTGCACCTATGATCATGGTACTTTCGTCTGCGCCGCAGCGTGGCGTATTAACGTGGTGACTGACACCTTTTAGCTTGAAGTTAATTTTTAAACTAGACACCGTCAGTTTCAGCTTGCATTCAACCATGTTCAAGTTGGAATTACATACGCGAAGTTTGCGCAGACTTTGTGCATGGTCTCGCAATTTTGCAGTTTATCAAATGTGATGCATGATGTCGGAATACCTTCAACACAATCCCCCCACCTTTTGATCTCCGCATATAGGTCCTTATCCTGCTTTGGTAAAACAACAATGACGAGGAGAACTTTTCCTTTCTGGTTAAGCATATCGAGACCTTGTCGAAACACTTTCTGACACTCCACCCGGTATTTTGTCTTAATAGGACTGGGAGCTGAAAGATTGGGTGATGTAGAATTGGATGCCAGTGGATTAAAAGCTGGAGGCCGCCGAGCAGCGTGCACAAATTCCAGATTCTCCTCACCACCCATGCCCAAGGTTTTCATTGTACTTTCAAGCAGCTTCAACGTAATTCCTTCAGGTATCTTCTCGAAAAGCCATAGTACGCCCAACCTATTTTGCTTTGTCTTCGATAATTTTGAATCCAGGAATTGGCTCTTCAAATTCCAAGCTGCTTGCTCCGGTACAACTAATACATTTTTATCTGAACTATTGAATCGTAGCCAGGGAGCTCTGCAAAATAGCGGGTCGATCTGAATAAATCTCGGGCGCGCATCAAACGTGATACCAAAATCCTGGATTGCATGAATCAGCGCGAGAAACATATCGAGAATATCATGCCACTCACCTGATAGAATCTCGTATGTTGACCTTTCAATCCTAATAGCGGAAGAGCATGATCAAGTATTTTGGACTGATTCTTCTGGGGGTTAGTTTTAGCGATATCGATCATCTCTTCCGCATAACCTCCTTTCAAGACCTTTGTGACAGGCTGCCAATCTACGATTTTCAGAAACTCGGCAGGATACCACCGCTTATCTGACCAACTTCCAAGATTTATGCAGTAGTCATTACTCCGAAAATGCTGCGCATGTACCGGATACTCTGCATTCAGCGTTAGATGTACCTTCCGATACTCACATCTTGGTAACTAACTTGTCTTCATGTATGTCAAGACCGAAGTCTTATCAGTTTGATTTTTGTCTCTGGTAAAGTATGTTTCACTTAGTTGCCTTCCTGATATATCAAACACAGCTCTCTTTCGCTGCCTGTCTAGCGCTTCTGCTGTGAAGACTACCTTGACACCTTTGAGCTTGTTTTGAAGATCGCTTCGATCAAACAGTCGACCGTTCCGTTCAAGTTCTATCCATTTTGAAAGCAGAATCGGAGAATAGAATGCGCTCGTAGTTGTATTAACGTTGAGAAGCACCGAGTCTTCTCCAGGTCTCACGGAGGAAAAAAAGCCTGTACGAATCATGTAAAGTCGACCGTTCTTACCATCTTCTTGGACAGGATCTAACAAACTTTCTGGGTAGAATTTGTTGCCACGTCGACCGCCCTGGAACAAATCGCTATTTATGTTCTTCCATGAGATGATGTTGAGAGCTTTCAAGTCCTCGTTGGGCAAATAATCCGCGGCGCTTTTGCATGGAGAGCTACAGTGTTTGATCAAGTCATCAATCGTCAGAATCCCGAGATATCTCACCTGAGATTCCATCACTGGTGGTGTGGATCCATTTTGTCCAGTTCGAGCATGACGCACGACTTGAGTGGGACTAGCAACGTTGAGTCCTGGATAGAGCTCACCGGCTGAGACTATAGTTGAATCGAAGTCTGAAGCCCAAACTACTCCAGATACAGGTGAAGGGTTTGAATCTGGTTGCAGCAGCATGGAATTGATCAAATATCGCTTCGTATCTCGATTTGTAGGTAAGAACCTTCTAGGCTCCCCATTGTCTTCTGAAGGAATCTCGATACAACCAAGAGAAATACTGTATCGATATAGTTTGATTGATGGATTAAAGCCAAGTTTAAAGAAGTTTGCTTTGATTGTTGAGAAAAGCTCCGAAGATCTCATATTACCTGTGGGACGTTCGCTTCTCCTTGTGGGTGCTTTCGTCATGTTTGGTAACTCTTGATCCCATCTTCTCTGTTCCAATGCTTTCTGCTTCTGTCGCTCAGTCATGCCCGCAAATAAATCTTCATCGCTGATTGAGGTGGTCGCAAGGCTCGTAGTTAGTGTAGATATACTACCTAATGCAGCAGCCCCCGAAGTCGAAGGAGCAGAAGTAAGATGAGTGGACGTGCTCAATTTTCCAGTGCTCGGAGTTTTTGACGCCTCCTTACGTTTGCCTAACCATATCTCTCTGGCTTTCGGTGTGAATCGATCCGCATCGCCTTGTTCAATCTCCAAATACTTATTATCACCAAGGATTTCACAATTCTTTTTACACGCTGCATGTCCGCAATTCTTACACGGTTCCCCTATTCGATCGGGACAATTTCGGAATTCATGGCCAAGCTGTATACATTCATCGCATACTTGCTGATCGAATGGCGGGTAGGGCTTGCTGCAAGCGAGCGTTTTGTGATTTTGTACGCTTCCACATTTCGAGCAACCTTTGGGAGGCATGCCAGAAAAGAACTTCAGCTAAGTGAAATAGATTGATAGTCTCAAGAAACCGTGCTAGGGTGCTCTGCAGTTGTTGCTCTCAATATCAATGTAAGAGTAGTTACTGCGAGTCAATACCTGGTTCCTTTTCCCACCCTTGCAGTAACTTGGCTCATTACTTATACCCTCAACATCATGTTTGCGCATCAAAGCTTGATATTTTTTCATAGATTAAACTCTATCACAAGACACACCCGGCAACGCGTGCTGCAGTTATTGCAAGCTTTGCGATAATGCACGTGCAAAGTGATGCTGGCATTTTGAGTCGTTTATTCAAGATATGCTGTATTCAACCACCAGACCCCAGATTTGTTCTGCAAGTAAATCCTAGAAGATATAATGCACGATAAACAACATAGAATCAGCATAAACTATTTTTTGATTGTAACTGATTAATCATAGCTAGCTGATCATAGAATATGATTCTTCCACCTTGATCTTAGGCCTCTACGCCGTAGCAATCTCTAACAATCTGCATTTCACATATATAGTGCCATCACTAGATAGTAATGACGCCTAGCCGCTGATAATCATAGCCACTACTTTTTCCTTGACATTAGCCCAGGCTGTCATTCAACGTATAAAACGATCTCCGTAAAAGTCTCTCGGACTGTGAAATCAGAGACGGGATCTCAAATGATTGCTCTTCAAATCCAAAATTTGAGGATAAAATTGAAGATTTGTGCTATTACTAAAATTTGAAACCCAAATACATTTATCGACCAAAACCCCGTAGAAGTATTGCCCGTATTCATGAAATACCTGACACCAAGTATATTATTGGACCATATGAAGAGTTTTAGGCGTAACAACTGAGCAAATCCATAATGGAGAGAAGATAAACAAGGAAAGAAAGGTGTGAGAAAAACCTGGGAGAAAATGACATTCACCGTTCAAGATTAAAGGAAAATATACACAAATCGATGAACAAGAGTAACCGTCTTATCGAAGCTGCTACATGTGCTTTTCAGTATGTCCAACTCTGACGACGTGACGTAGCGTCACGATGAATCGATGGTCAAAATATTGAGATGAAGAGAATGATTGGATCCTTCACATTCTGATGGATGGATAAGTACAACTATACGGTTGGGGTAGAAAGAGGAGGCTTTTAGTTGAAATGTATCTTCAGACCAGAGCTTAGATAAATTGGAAACCTTGTCAAAGAATTTCATTGCTCGTTAATCATAAGCCCTTAGGTTACCAAAACGCCAATTACCAAATCTCATAGGTATCGTGGATGTCTAATGCAGCTCATAGATCATGCCACATATTCACAGCAGTTCCTTCGTCTTCCAATTCACTGCCCATCATTATTCCCCTATTCATCGCTGGTGTTGGGCTCAAAGCGATCCTTGGTCTACTCATAAAAGCATTTGCACAATCTGCATCCACAGCCATGGTCACATCCTCATCCAAATCTTCATCTTGATACTCACTCCCTTCATCTCCACTGTCAATCATGGATGAAATCATCCTATCCTTTGCTGGCGTTGGACTCAGAGCAATCCTGGGTCTACTCATAAACACACTAGCATAATCAACGTCTCCATCCATCAACACCTCTCTATCAATCATCGGCGTAGCTTGAGCTATTGGTTCTTCTTCCTCAAGAACAATCTTCGGAAACTGTGACTGTCGCTGCTTTCTCTTCTCATCTTTGAGGCTCTTCCTTCGCTCTAGTTGCGCTTTCTTTTGAGCGGCCTCAAATCCCGCCATAGACTTGCGCGTACGTTCTATCAAGTCCGCGTGTTTTTCTTCTTCCGTCGAAGAGATTTTTGCGGGAGTGGCTTGAAGCTTGGGATTTAGAGTGAGGCGATCAACATCCGGTAAGTCATCGAACTCATCATCGAGATCAAGATTTGAATATCTTGGATTCGAGCGAGCCATGGTAAGCCGCGTACGGTCTGCTAAAGATAACGAGCGCTTGATCTTTTGTGGCGATGGAGATGCAGCTGACATGGAATTGAGAATCTGTTCTGCTTGACTGAGCTCTGGAACAGGGCCAAGGGATACTTCGGATAGTTCAATAGATCTGGAGGAAGATGGACTCGGTTGTGATGTTGTTGTGTGTCTCCTTTTCATGGAGAAAGGTGTCTCAATCGAGGCTCTGTTTTGTTCATGGTCTGGATATTTATCAGTGGAAACCGGGCGACGCGGCGCTCTCGTATTACTCGGGGTAGCTGAATTATAATGATTTTCGGCACTTGAGGTCAATCTCATGGCCTGGGAGAGCCTCTGACTTGCGACTTCGAGTTCCGCTGAGGCCTCTTTGGGTGGAAGGACTGATGAAGTAGCGACAGAGACTGGTCTATGGGATATCCTTGCACGTGGTGTAATGATTTGTTCACAATCATGGCTGTGAGAGCTCGAATACGCGGCGGCTGCATCGAGAATAGTCGATGAGACAGATGAATGCTCGGAAGAAGCGTTGGATAATGTAAATATATCCCTATCTTGATTAGTTGATGAAGATGACTCTTCTGTCGAGTTAATTGAAGGCCGAATGAACTTTTGTCTCGAGCCAAGTGAAACCAGGTTTTCTTCGGAAAACAAATTTAGCTTGGATACATTATTCAGTGCATTTTGAGTCCTCTCAATCAAACGAATGTATTCATCTCGAATAGAACTTTCCACAGTTTTGGGGCTCTCAGTAGTATACTTTCCAATTCGTAATGACTGATGGTCACTGAAATTGATTGTTATGCCCTTTTCCTCGATGACAGCAGTCTGAGCCTTTTTGGTGGGTGATTTGGTGCCATTTCCAGTCAAAGTCCGTCCAAATTCTTGCCATTTAGCCAAACGAGTCTCCTGATTTTGCACCCGTGCCTCTAGCCGCTCAATAAGTCCAGTGTCGTTCTTTTTTTCCATATCTAGAGGAGTACCATCCTCGATTTGATCCCAGAGAATATCGAAGCGTTTGGCCAATAGCCCATCTCGGCCAGGCCTATTATCCCCGTAGAGGATAGTTTCCAGCCACTCATTACTGCCTGACCAGTTTTTACGAAATTTGTTTTGCAATGATCGAAATTCTCTATCAGATAACTCATTATATCCTTCTGCATCACTCAAAGGCTGATTTAAATCTTCGCGTCGCGTTGATGTTCGTTGGTCATTGAGATCGAGTAATCCGGAGAAGTCGCTGTATTTAGCTCTCAAATTGTTCTTCTCGGTAATATACCTACTAAGAGACGCCTTATGTGCCAGTATCAAGGCCGAAAGTACTGTTCTCTCCCCGGTATATGAGAAATTTTCCAATGCTAGTTGTTGCGCGAGAGCTTCGTATCGTCCTGAACTATCATTCTGGATAGCCTTTTTCAAAACCGCATTGGAAAATACTGCCAAAACCTCTTCCAGTCTTTCACCCTTGCATTCATCGAGCATGGTCTTCCTTAGAACCGTATCTCTCCCAAGGATTCCATTCTTCTTGACCTGGTCGAGGCATCGAAACAATGCGGTACGTAAATTGAGGGATTGGAGAGGCTCAAGGGGTGGAAAGAATGGCTGTAATTTCTACAAAAATAAATTAGCTTTCTCGTCATAATTCTAAGTGGCATCATGTGGAGAAGACTTACATTTCGAGTCTCTTCTGGATCCCATATTGCAAATAGTTGGTATAAAGCCCATTCTACACCTTGTATTCGTTTCTTCTGATTCTGTTGCGCATCCTTCGTAGAAAATGTCACCACAGTAATATCCGGCCAGTCTTCTTTTAGATCTAAATCCAAAAGCCGCAGATTTGTTATGAAGAGAGTCACGTAAGAGGGGCCGGAGGTAGCTTGTGAGCTAGAGCTGGAAGTGAGTTTGAGGTTGCTTGAGGCTGTAGAAGTGCGAAGGCTACGAGTCCGTCCAAGAGGATTGAAGATTGAGACGGACATTTTCTTTATTCCCCGCAAAGTTCATATGATAACAACATGTTATCATGAGATATTATACCATTTCAATCTTAAAGATATGAGAGCGGTCTGCATTGCATGAAATTCGTGGAGCTGTTCGCTTGGTGTAGACAAATAAATTTGGCTGTACTTGGCTTGGTTGGTCAATAGAAAATCATGATCACATGATCTATCCTCCACTGGGCAATACGACATGAAAATGCTTGGCAGCTTGGCATTTGGTAAGGGAATAAATCGATTTCCAACGTCAAGTCTTCTCTTCTCTACTACTACTTCTCCTTCTCCTGAATCCAGAGATTTGATAATTGCAAGACTTGAAGTCTTTTCGTTGTGATTATCATCATCATTCTTCGAGTGTGATAACTATAACACATGCGCCATTCTGTATGGCTTCACCTACAGCACGTTTTAAGGTTAAATGGGCACGTACGGCAAACCATAAGTTCAAGGAATTACGGTAGCAACGAATGAAGAGACTGGGTGGAATCGTATCTGGTACCTACACACTCGACACGCTCTTCTCGATGACATCAAATGTTACAATTGGCATATGTGCGATGCCCCAAGTTCGTCGTGGTTACCTTTCAATTTTTTCTGTCTATACAGATTGTCCCACTCCTCGATCATCATGAAGGCTCTCAACACGATCCATCCGGTCTCACTCATTACCGCTGTCTCAGTCGTCTATTACTCTCAGTCGACGGAATACGACCTTTCAATACCAATCTTTGATGAGATATGGCAATTCAGCTGAGTCCTCAATGAGTATAGTCCCGGCCAGGTAACTCGTTGGCTATCCTGGTAGGGATAATGGTAAAATTCTCGACTGCGTTATAGTTCAACGTCGCATATTCTAATTGCTGTCATATTTCCTGGACATTCACTCAATCATTTGATCGGCCCCAGTGGGTTGTGAGAGTTTATGGGAATGAGTTATTTTCTGCACGACCAAGTCAATCGCAAATTTTTATGACACGCGTCATCTTAATCATCCACCTCCAAGGTCTCCTTTTTCATGAAGTATCTTCGGGATCCACCGATACCCCATCGAAAAGCCGAACAAAATTCCGTTCAATTTAGCAAAAGTTTGTATTGGATTTTTGTTTTTATCCTTCTCAGAGCCCAAAAACTTTCCCAGTGAGCTTTCACGCTTGGAAAAAATATCAATGATTGTCATATCAAGAAGAGATAGCCACATGATTTCACTACCTTGGGTCTTGAAGTGTGATTGCAGGTCAGAATGTACATTTTCCTTACATCAAGAAGTTCCCTGCATAGCTACAACTATGCATCAGGTTGGCCCTTGCGGCGGCTGGACCCATCGCACCAAACCCTTTTCATATGGTTTCATTGCCAATTACCCCTGCCTTTGAATCCGAAATTGTTGATGACATTCATGTTTTATACAGTGCAGTATGGAAGAGTTTCTCAAATTACGAGTTATATGTTACCTTGTATCATGCTTTCTTCATCTCCATTTAGTGGCATAATTGATTTGTGTAGTAAGCAGCGACAGGTTGGCTTGCAACTCGACACTGTGCAAACATTTACCTTGCTTTCAAGAAGACTCGAAGCTCAAAATATCAGGATGAAATAAATCGTCCCTTGCAATGGCAATTCCCAGTGTCGATTTCGTTATTTGAGTATCTAGCGTCAAAATGTCTAACGACCTTTAGTTGGGATCCCTTCCGAATGAATCCATAAATACCTGGAGCAGCGTCTGGAAACCTCTAGACTTCTTTGTAAAACACTAACAGTGAAACTTGATTTTGCTGGTAAATAGGGCCAATAAGACTGATGAAGCCAACATCATCTTTATCTCTTGGAAATTAGCTCGCCTTGTATTGCCTAGAATGCTGGAAATGCCCGTCAGGGTGGGCCGTACGATATTCCTTGAATGCTAAAGCCCGATTGGTTCAAATGATTAAAACTAATATTCTGAAAGACATTTATCTAAATCATTAATTTCGAGGTCAACTTAAACAATTTTGATCTAACTAGGAGCTTTGGGCGAGTCTGGTTATAATTTGAAAATGGGTTTCATATTATAAAATACTCAAGGGAAAAATTATTTAAAATCTAAGAAGTTCTATTATTTGGCCAATAAGATCCTTGCTAAGCGATGAAGAACAGAGGGCAATCACGTGAAAAAGGTATACGGAGCTCAATGAAATGCGGTGGGTCAACGGGGCGACCTCTATTTATGGTATCATTTGGAGCGGGCAATTAAAATGGGAGAGAGTGTGCCGTTTCTGGGGCCATGAGGGATGAGACGCGTAATGACATGAAGGTTCATTGCTTGGATCATAAGAAATATTTGATATGTGGAGACTGATAGTTCACACAAGCACAAGATAAGTTTGACCTGCTACGCTACTCAGACACTACCTCTTTTCTTGATCCTTCCCTCTTTATTTCATGCAGTTTTCTTCCCCTTCTTGAGGCTTGTGAAATCCTTAGTCATTTTCTACCAGCACCACATTCGTTACTTTTTGATTCCTTGGCGTCTATAAGGTTGAGTTGTATATTCTTAAATCCATAACTTTATCTTTTCCTTTATCATCAGCAATTGGGGACATTTTATATTATATCTAAAGTCTTTCAATTCAGAATTTCTTTTGTCACATTAAACTTAATATCATGAAACAAAGCTCAGTGTTCGGGCTTCTTGCCTCTGTAGCCTCATTTGGCATGGCTGCAGCTACTGGTACTCCAGTTTTGGCAGCACGAGCTTCTACTACATCGAGTGTTGAGGCTATTTCAATTACAGGAAATGGTTTGCACACCAACACTACCCGTAAATCTCAATACTGACTTCATTCAGCTTTCTACAAAGGTAGTGATCGTTTTTATATTCGTGGTGTCGACTACCAACCAGGTAAAGCCACTGATAATCGCCATCAAAACCTCACAACTAATATTCTTGAACAGGTGGAGGGACTGGTACTACTTCCGACCCCATTGCTAATGCAACAGCATGCAAACGAGATGTCGAGTATTTCAAAGAGCTAGGGATCAACACTATCAGAGTTTACGCTGTCGACAACACTGCTGACCACGACGAGTGTATGGGTTATCTTGCTGACGCTGGTATTTACCTTGTCCTTGATACCGATACTCCTCTTTACTCCCTCAACCGAAACGAGCCCAAAAAGTCGTACAACAGCGTTTACCTTCAATCCATATTTGCCACTATTGACAAATTCGCTAATTACAGTAATACCCTTGCTTTCCTCTCCGGCAACGAAGTCATTAATGACGTAAATAACACCAACTGTGCTCCCTATGTTAAAGCTGTTGTTCGAGATATGAAAGAATACATTGGTAGCCGTGGGTATCGATCTATTCCCGTCGGTTACTCCGCGGCCGACGTTGCTTCCAACCAATATATCCTTGCCGAGTACTTGAACTGCGGAACTGATGATGAAAGATCTGATTTCTACGCTATTAATGATTATTCATGGTGCGACCCTTCTTCCATGACCACATCAGGCTGGGATACTCTCGTCAAGAACTATACCGGCTACGGCATTCCTCTCTTGTAAGTTTGCCCCTTTTCGCTCATCGACAATTCCAACGTTTCGGATTGCGGTCCATACGTAAGAAGCCTTTCAATCTTGAAAATGCCCGAAATATGAGGATCATTTGGAAGAATGAATCTACTCAAATGGTTAAACCACACAGAGACATATAGCTTCTGAAACATCAAAAAGTTGAACCTGGTCTGCTAGTTTAGACTGTTGGATACCCTGAGCGTTGTCTCAAATTTGACATTTTACAATGGCTGACAGTTTCCAAAAGTATGTCAGAATTTGGTTGTATTACCAATACCAGAAAATTTACCGAGATTGCCGCTCTTTACAGCACAGAAATGACCGCTGTCTTCTCTGGAGGACTTGTATATGAATATTCCAACGAGGGTAACGGATATGGTCTTGTGGATATTTCCAATGGAGCCGTCTCTACCACTGACCAATTCAAATACCTCAAAGAAGCTTACGCAAACACTACATCTCCAACCGGTGATGGAGGCGCCGTTACTACTACTGGATCTGCAAGCACTTGTCCAACCGAGAGCTCAGATTGGGTGGTCTCCGGCGATTCTCTCCCAGCCATGCCTACCCCAGCCAAAAAATACATGACTGATGGTGCAGGTACTGGGCCCGGCTTGGATGGTGCTGGATCTCAAGAGGCTGGTGATTCCGAGAATGAATCACAAGGCACTGCTACTGCTGGCTCTGGTGCTGTGACATATACTGCATCTTCTGGATCTTCTAGCTCCACATCTACCTCTTCAAGTGCTGCTGGTGGTAGAAGTGCTGAAATTGATTTGAGAGCATTAGGAGTTGTTTCGATAACCCTTGTCAGTATGGTTGGTGGCATGTTGTTGCTATAATAATGGGGCCAGATTGGAAGCATAGATTTTTTTTTTTTACTTTTTCTTTCCACGTACAAATTGACAGGCATAAAATTGATGTATTTGTCTCTGGGCAAAGCTTTCTGTCTTACATGTGATGGGCTGTTACTTTGATTCCGTTGGCTGTGTCACAGCTCTGTGCATCGACACCGCCAATAAACTCAAAGCGGAGTTCAAATATGAGCATACCTTCTCGCTTAATACCTGTTTTCAAGGCGAAGACCCATTTCAATATTCATATGCTTCTATTTTATGATGAGTGGCAGTAAGATGTTCTGATTTACCCCCAATGAATTTGATTCAACTTTTACGCCCCATTTCAATGAGATTTTCTATTGCTGTCAGTTGGATAAATCTCACATCATTCTCCTCAGTCGGTGAACGGAATGCGGCTGTGGTTCCCCAAATGCGGGGTTAATGCAAGGGCCACATTCTGCACTATATCTATCAGTACGACCGTGTAAATTCTATCATCTTTTCTGCCCAAACATCCCACAAGGCTGCACTGAATGCTTATTGGCTTTAGCTTTATCGAGACAGGGTATCGTCGTGACCACTGAGAAGAACGTGGAGTCATGGCGTTTTCTCACCGTCAGCAAGCCATCGGCAATAGCTTGCAATGTATGTTCATACGAATGTCACGACATGATATTTGGGCCGCTATGCGGTCAGGTGCATATTCCCTTACTCATACATGAGCCATTCATGATCTAGGTCGCCCTCTTTTCAGCTATATTCTCATGATAGCTTGGCTTCAGACTTGGCAGGCTCTCGTACACGCATAGTTAAATTCACTTTAATCCCTCAAATTCTCTCATTACAACTCATTCCAAACACCAAGTATTTGCCTAGATACTTTCAAACATTAGTTCCACCGGCACTTATAAGCTATGACTGCAATTCCGGCACTTAATTATCCGATCATTGGGCCTCCAAAGCCCTCTCCAACTCCTGCTGATGGTGAGGCTCATTTGGTCTCTCTCCAACTTTCGTTTTGCTAAGACCTTTAGGATCTGTCCCTCTAAGACGCGAGATTCGTGATCTTCAACGTAACTTTCCCGATCAATGGACACTCTACATCCTTGGCCTTCAAGCTTTTCAGCAACTTGATGAGAAGTCAGATCTGTCATGGTATGGAATCGCTGGTATGTTTCTCATAATTCCATCTGCTACATATTCTGTGTCTGACTAACCTTTCAAGGACTTCATGGCCGCCCATATCGTCCCTGGGGTGGGGTAAATGGAGATAATCCTGATGGATGGCAGGGCTACTGTACCCATAGCTCTATTCTTTTTGCTCCATGGCATCGTCCATACCTTGCATTGTTTGAGGTAAGTTCAGAATTGCCTGTGTCATTAACTTAACACTCACAGCTGAACAGCAATATCTGTATCAAATCGTTCAGCAAATTGCTGCTAGCTTCCCTACAGCTACCAAGACTCGCTATCAACAAGCTGCTCTAACTTTCCGTATGCCATACTGGGATTGGGCTGCTGCACCACCTTCTGGTGATAAATATTTTCCCGTTGTTGTTGGCCAACCATCCATCCAGGTCATAACTCCAACCTCCAATGGCAAACCAGTACAAGTCGCCAATCCTCTCTACTCTTACACATTCAATCCTTTGAATCCATTGAAAGGCGACTTCCCCAGCGATCAAGCATGTTCATCCCCCTGAATGAGAGAATCCATACTGACATAATCAGCACTCTCGATGGCCCAGCACCCTTCGGTATCCAACCAACGGAAGTGCAACTGCCAAGTCCCAAGAACAACAAGCTTTTGATGCTATGGAGTCGCAATTTGACTCCTATCAAAGCAATATCTATCTCATCATGAGAGATCCTAATTATAAGAAGTTTGATGCGTTCAGCAATCATGAATGGGCATCGAACAATGCTCCCGGACAATATGGTAGTATCGAGGATGTGCACAACAGTATACACACTGAAACTGGTGGCAACGGTCATATGAGTGCTCCTGATTATGCTGCCTTTGATCCATTGTTTTGGTTGCATCATACGTAAGTCAACCATTTTCAATTAACGCATTGGATTTTCAGCCGGGTCTTAAAATGTACCGGTACCATGCTGACAATAACCAGCAACGTTGATCGTCAATTTGCCATCTGGCAAGCACTAAACCCCAATAGCTATGCGATCAATAAAACCTCTACTGATGGAACCTTCTCCATCACGAGTGGTACCCAAGAAATAAGCAGTACCCCCTTGACCCCTTTCAACAATGCCACTGGTAAAACCTACTGGGACTCCGACGGCGTCCGCAACACAGCCACATTCAATTACGCATACCCTGAGACTCAACAATGGAAGTATCCTACTGTCAAACAATATCAAACCAGTGTTCTCGCTGCAGTTCAAGCCTTGTATGGTGCTACTAGTAACCAATTCATGCAACTGATGGGCATCCAAACTGCTGATGCACCTCAGCAAGCTACTGCTCAATCCAAGCAAGTCGTTGCAGATGGCAGCAATGCAGCCCAGAAACCCATCGGTGATGGTGATGGCCCATCTTCTGGTGGTCACAACTTTTTGTCAAATATTCTTCATCGCAATCCAAACAAATCTAAGTCCGCTGACACAGCACGTGGTGGGGAGGATTTTGAATCTGAAATTGGAAAACGTAAGCTTCATTTTCGGAATTCTTTAAGTGGTGAATCATCTAACAACTTCCGAAGCATTCAAAACCTCTACAAGTACAGCACCGATCAAATATCGCGAATACATCGCTAATATTCGCGCTCCTAAACATATTCTCCACCAAACTTATCGTGTCCGAATTTTCCTAGGAGATTTCGATTCTGATCCCACGACATGGGTATTTTACCTCCTTCATCTTTCTCTCTTGTATATTCCCCTCCAACCTCAAAACTAACAAAATACCCAGGCCACCGAACAAGCAACCATCGGAACGTTCTCTTCCTTTGGTAAAGATCCCCAAACAACCGGCTGCGGAAAATGCATCAAAGATGAAGCACGCTCCTTGATGATCTCCGGCACCGTCCCTCTAACCCCCATCCTCCTCAAACTCTACCAGAAAGGCGATCTCGGCTCTCTCGAAACCGAAAACGTAATCCCGTATCTGAGACAAAATCTTCATTGGAGAGTTACGTTGGCTGATGGAACGGAGATTGATAGGGGTGAAGTGCAGGGCTTGAAGATTAGTGTGGTGAGTACGGAGGTTAGTTGTGCACAGGGGGGGTTTCCGGAATATAGTGGACACTATGAGGTTCATAGTGAAGTAACGGGTGGGAGACCGGCTGGTCTGGGAGAGGGAGATCATATTTAGGTGGGTTGAGTTTGGTTAGGAGAATGTGAGATCATGGAAATTTTCCAAAAGTCATGTGGTCACTTCAAAATTGAAAATGCGAGTCATTTAAATGTAATGATCACGTTTGTCCTATGTTTGCTAGTTTGGGTTTAATAGTTATAGAGTGAACAAGGCGCTTTTTTGAGTTGCTTTTTTATCTTTTCTTGTTTCTCCTGGACGATATTCCCCCAACACTCGTTGTCTAACAAGGGATTCTGCAATCTTGTTAGGTAAAATGATACCACACCGAAACTGGCAAAAGGCCGCTTAAAACCCGGGGATTTGAGTTTTCCGCTGTGGCAAGATCCCCCATAAGTCTGCGGCTTACATTTGGCAGGCAATATATATGTATGGAAGACTGATCATCAACCGTAAAGTCACTAACTCCATCGTCGATAATTGCGCGGCATTGTCTGTACAGACTTTTACAACTAACTAGGACAGCGAGGAGTGGAACATTTCTTTTGGAATTATCTGCATATTACTCTTATGACTATTCGCGATACGTTACACTTTAGATCTAAGTATAATAAGTTCGTTCTACCAGACTAGAGATCTCCGATCCTCAGAAAATATATAAATTCAAATAGCTTTCTCTAATGAGGATATCTAAAATTCAAAAATATTTATTGCACTAAACAACTATCTTTATCAAAATCACAATTTTAAGCCCCCAAGGTCATTTTTTGTAGAAGTATATGTCGGGAAATTGATCATGTGACTTTTGAGTAGCTGTGTGAATAATACGTCGAACCGGATTAGGCGTACTAGCTTCTCGAGGACTATTGTAAAGTCCTCCATTCCATAGATTACATAGAGAATAACAACGATGATTATACTAACATTAACATAGATTTAAGTACTTATAACTTTAAAACGCCAAGTTAATACCAACAGTATCGAAAGATCAAAAATAAAATAAACCCCCCTAAAATCTAGTGCTCAATCCCACACCAAAGCTAATCCTCGCTAACTATTAGCTTGCCGAAGATCTGGCTCAGGAGAAAATAGCACGCCTAATACATGCCCGTGAATGACTCGCAATAAAACTCCATAAATAGAAAACTTCGTCACTAACCCAGAGTGCAGAATATAAATCTGAACCTCACAATTGCCCATATCTTCCCACGTCATCCCTCATTAGCGATATAACTAAATGTTACTAAAGCGTGTAGCTAGCTATAGTACTGCACATTCAGATTAGATATATCCACCCCAGAACCTGGGCCGACACTTTCTAAGCAGTATAAATAGTAATACGAATTATAACCCAGGATCCCATTCTATCAAAAGCCTAGAAATACTAAAATCTATAACGATTATCCATCATCAAGAGTCAACAATCAAAATTCAGATTTCCCAATCCCCGTACAATGCCCCAAAAATAAAATCCCTCTATAATTAATTATCTCTCAAAAATCACGGCTTCAATCCATCTCTCTAAATATTATTTTCCATAACAGGAACTTACTCATTAGTAAAATGTAACACGTGTGATGGATCGTAGGATGAAAAACTAATCGTCGCGCTAGTTTAATAGGCTTAGAGATGGTGGGGCATGTACTAGCAAATATTCGTAGGGCAAGACTGCATGCTATTTTAGAATATTGGGGATACCTTTATTGACTCGATTCAAGAAACATGTACGTTGTGAAGAGGTGCGAGGTAAAGTGTAAGATATTGTTTATTGGAAATCGGGAAAGATAAGGGCTGTAGGATCTTACAAATTTGAAGTTTGGGGATGAAATGTAGCTGTGCTGTTGTTTTAATCACTAATTATTTTAGTCGTATCTTCGGGTTGAGACGTAGGAAGCAATTTTTCGATGGATTTTGTATTGATATTTTTCATGCAGTTCGATATTTTTGGTTGGATGAATATCTGTAGTTTGAAGAGATAAATCAAACACACCTAAATTTTAATTTGGAGAATTAAAAGCAGATTATAATAATAGCAAGACAGAAACTTTCTTAGTTAATTTATGGCTTTGAAAGAAACTTTTGACAAAAAGTTATTTGAATCCTGTGCTTCAAAGGATAACCTGAACGCCATCCCACCCAAAATTCCTAAAGAAGTGATACCCAACTCCATCCGCCGCTTCATTATTCATAGTGAATCCACTTCAGTAATATCCTGCCAAAACGACAAACATATGATGTTTAAGGATACATAATCTCAAGAGATATTTGATTCCATCATATAGTGGCGGAGATACCAAGGGGTAACCAGGCGTGTATGTCTCCCTCCTCCTCACCAATATGATTATTAGTACAATAAAATTCGCACTCATTGCCACACAATCTGCAATTCCGGCGCTCTGTGCATTTATCGTCCCAATAAGGCGTGGAACCGCACTCGCATTGATCCTATTTAAATTCGTCTGTTAATATCTTGATCTTATCGAGTATGAAAATATCGAAAGGTTAAGAAAAAGAATATCCTTACACCAAGTCCGTTGTTCTGAGCTAGGAATGAACCTTCAAATTGCGGTAACGCGTACTTTACACATGTACGGCAATGGTAAAGCTTGAGGTTTCCGCGTGTCTCAGCTGTTGGATCTGTCCGACCTTCACATATACATCCACCCCATCGGATAGGAGGCACCTTATCCCCACAACCTGGGACAGTACAGATGGTGGATACGCGGGTCATGTTTAATGCTTCGTATCTGCTGACATCGTTCTCGGCTTGGATAAAGTCTGCGATACAATATGCGCAGCTCTGTAGAAATGAAGTTAGTCTTTGTGAATGAGAGGCGAGAATTTGGATAATATGTAGTAATCAAGTTGCAGAGAAGTAGCCGAAAATGGTAGAGGATGGAAGTTGGTGGTAACGTCAGATCAAATTGGAAAGAATCAGATATAGTTTACATACATTACAAAGTTGAAGGTTACAAAGAGTGCACCTCATACCTTTATGAAATGCATGTTGCTCGTTCGTAGCAGGACAAGGTGCCAGTGTTTGCTGCTCGTTCGTCGCCGAGCAAGGAAGCGATTCAGCTCCGCCTATGAAATCAAGTCCCCGGAATAGATCCCGATCCCATTCTATGTCTAGTTCGTTGATGATCCGGACAAATTCTTCCCACGATACACGGAACAAAAAGCATTCCACGAGGTCCTCAAATTTGGAGATTGGAGATAGTTCATCATTTGCGCCTTCCTCGGTACGATTAGTAAATTTGGATGAGTTCGATTTGTCACTCGAGTTGGAGCTGCCATCACTATTGTTACTGCTATCAGTAGAGACTGTTCTCTTGCGCTTGACAAAATTAGATCTATCAAGAGAACTATATGGTGTAGATTCAAGGGCTTCAAATTTGGCCTCCAGGATTCTGATAGCGCTCGCCAAGTGAGCCTCAGAAACTTCCGAGAAAATACCCTCCAACACTTGAAACATTTTGAACTTGTTGAATATTGACTGGTCTTCTTCTGGTCATTTAATGATTAAAGATCTATTTAGTTGGGATGGGGTATACTTGCTTATTTAATATACAGGAGATGAATGACGAAAAGAAAAATGTATATAAAGTGATATGACATTGTTGAAAAAGTGTAAAGAATCTGTCGGTTTGTCTCTAGAGAACGATGAAGATGAAGGAAGAATTCTACCTATCAAATAACTGAAAGGTATTATAGGAAAAGAAATTGGCATTGGTTCATATAGAAATGTTTCAATGAATCGATAGGTCCAGAAGCTAATCTGTACCGAAGTTTTAACAGAGGTTACATGTGATTTCCCGTGATCTCCACGATTCAAGTAGGCCCTTACTTTAATCGATTATCGTCATTGAATGACATGGTCAAATAATTAGTGACCCTATACTATGATTTAAAGGTTCCTGCCAACCTCAAAGATACTCAAATAGTTTCGATTCTACTCCTAAAAGCAGATGGAGGTCTACTGTTTTCCTTTCTCTTCTGTGTTATATCTCTATATCTATTACATATTCCGAATGAAACTCTCCTCTTCTCTCTCTCATCCGTCCATCTAACCCCATCGAAAAGTGTACCGCTTCTTAACGTCATATATCTAATTTTCAATACTTCCCCCATTCTACGTATAACTAATTGACTAATCATATATCGAGTTAGATTCTTGCGTATTTAGAAAGAAACCCACAACTTCGAATTCATTCAATATACCAGATCACTCATTTGCATAAATCTTAGAACATGTATCCCAATAAGCTGTTATGGATTCTATTGCAATAAATAATCTAAGAACTACGCACTTTGTCATTGTATTCTTCATACTTATAACCCCCTATACAGATGAACAAACTAAATATATTAAGTCACTATTTCCAACAATAATCACAATAAGAGCTTCTTATATAAGGGGCCACAACTTTAAAGTCTTTAGGCACATGTTAAAATTGTATTATATTAACATCTTATATAGTGTTAAATACTATAACACTTTACATCTCTCGGGTATGAAACCGACGAGAGCCTAAAAACCTAGATCTTAGAATAGATCATCCTGCTACGCGAGATTAAGATTAGACTTGGGCAAAGCCCTACGGAAATACAGGGTAATAGAAAACAAAAGTCGTCGCTAATCATAATTCAGAACATACTATTCCACTATGGTATCGATTCATTTGAAACGCAGCTAATATAGACTTCATGGTTCATTCTCTTGTTATGATTGAATCCACCTTGAGATCTGAAAAACTAATTGTTCAAACTCTATAGATGGCATCTGATACCTTAGCAACTTGAGCTAGTTTTTCCACATTATGTACCCTCACGATGTCAGCTCCACCTTGAATCGCCGCTGTTACCGTCGCTGCTGTTCCCCAGTCTCTCTGGGATGTACCGGTGACCCCGGTTACGGAAGCAATGAATCTTTTTCGGCTGGAGCCCAAGAGCCATGGTATACCTCGCAGGCCAGGCCAATCACGTAATTCATCCATACGACGAACGATCTCGAGGTTTTGGCTTTTGGATTTTGCGAATCCGATTCCGGGATCTAGGATAATGCGCCATCGTCTGATACCTGCAGCTTCTGCTTCTGCTACTCGCTCTATTAGCTCTTTTGCGATTGTGGGAATAAGTCCTTCGGGCTCATAGTCTGTGAGTGTATCCATAGTTGCTGGGATTCCTCTCATATGCATAAGGCAGACAGTCTTTCCAAGCTGTGCCATGGTAGATAGCATGTTGGGATCAAGTTGACCTGAAGAGACATCATTGATGATATCAGCACCTGCTTCAATAGCAGCTTTGGCTACCGATGCTCTATAAGTATCGATACTAATTGCTATGTGGTCGAATGATTTCAAATTTCGTATCTCTTGGATTGCTGGTATGATACGTTCTATTTCAACCTCGGTAGCT
Source organism: Monilinia laxa (assembly GCA_009299455.1). Lineage (NCBI taxonomy): Eukaryota > Fungi > Ascomycota > Leotiomycetes > Helotiales > Sclerotiniaceae > Monilinia > Monilinia laxa. The sequence goes on from VIGI01000013.1 coordinate 1,692,097, forward strand.
ACTTCAGGGGTATTTGGTGCCGTTGATTGACCACCTATATCGATAATTGTCGCACCTTGTTCAACGAACTCTGAAGTTTTGCTTCGTAGAAATTCTCTGTCATTGGGGTTCTTTCCTCCATCCGAGAAAGAATCAGGAGTGATGTTCAGAATTGCCATTACATGAGTTTGACGATTTGAAAGAAGGGCATTGAGTGGACGCATTGATGAATTTAGGGGAGTCAAAGTAGACAAAGGACTCGGGGATGGCGGTAATGAATTTAAATAATCTTGGGTAAACTTCCATGGAAATTTTGGATTCAAAGGTTGCCCAGGAATAAGTCTAAAATCATATTAGCGAAAGAATATGTTACATCAAATTCATGTGATATTACTCTGTAAGTGGTCTCAAAACGAACTCCCGTTCAATCATACCAGGATGAGGTATTTGTAACCTTGGATGATCTACGACCTCATTTTCATATAGCAAAATATCAAGATCAATATTCCTCGGACCTTTGTCGATAATTTTCTTCCGGCCCATGTCGTTCTCAATCGCTTGAAGCTCATCCAAAAGAGCCAGTGGTTCTAATGTTGTTTCGACCTATTGATTAATATTAGAGAAACATTCTTTAAATATGCTTTGGTGCCTGAGAGATGATATCATGCGATCACCAAACACTTGCTTACGCCGTTGAAGATTTTCCTTTATTCCTGTTGGAGGCCTTCTCTACTGGCTACACAACAATAGTCACACAATATCATCTCAAGCACTCAAGGTCTAAGATCATTTTGTGCGACGGATGCCACAATTCCATCTGCAAGTGAACCTACAAGGTAGGTATGTCCAGCAGTAGAGTACAAAATGAACATCATCACGTGGATATACTTGCTACGCTATCAACGTAAAAAAACAATCTTACCTCACAAGCTCCATTGAGAAAGTTCTCTTGATCAACAACATACATGGGTTCAGTTTCCCACAGCCCACTAGTCCTCCTCACTTTAATTCCCCTCTCTGACATTTTGTTACAAGCCATTTCAATCCATGCCACTCGATCGCCAAGATTACTACCCAAAGCAATATATGCTATTTTGGGTTGGCCCTGGGCTTTGGAGAATTTTGCAACATCACTTTTACTTGGTTGATTGGTAGTGAGTGGATGTTGGGTCCATGGAGGCGATGATGAGCTCGGATTGTTAGAGCTGTAGTTTCGAGATATCGAAGTTTTGGAGGTTTTGCATTTCGCAAATCCATGAAAATTTGTTTTGATATATGATCGGGGCGATGTAGCACCCCTTCTCACAATGGATGGCAAAAGAAAGCCCCTCATTTGTGTGGAGGTTTTCTTGCTTGCAGATATATATATATCAATATCAGCTTGATTCGGACGAGGAAATTTGAGATTTGAGGACGGCCTGGTGACATGATTGAATTGGTCTCCGTATTTGGGAACTACGGTAGACCATTGGTACCACAATAGCATGAGATCACAATTGGCCTTCCAGTCACGCCACGATACTCATACTCTTATTACTACCTACCTACCGAGCTCGGTAGTCACTGCGTACTTGGCGTTCGTGAGCCATACCATACCTGGATAGATATTGCAGCGACATGCTTGATGCTTGAAGTGAAAGTACAAATGACAAATTCTTTACATTTTGCCTGTTTTCGTTTCTTTCCGTCAGAATAAGAAATGCGCAACTGGCTGGTTGACTGGAAACAACCAATGCATGCATTAGGTAATCTCAAGGCTAGGAGAGAAGACCACGTGCATGCAGCCATACCTCGGTATCTTTCATATATACCAGACTAGCGCCCTTTTTACCCCAGATGAATCAATGTTTCCTTTCTTTTTTTGGAGACAATTAGTTCCGAGGTTGGTTTGGAGGAATCTCCTCAAATAATCCATCTGTTCCTCGTCTACTGTCTCTAATGCTACAATACTCTTTTTGTTCTTGATCAATCATTTCTCAAATATCATATTCTTGAATCTACATCAAACCAATCTATATTCTTGTCAACAACTTCAAATAACAACAACAATGGCTTCTAAACGTAGGTTATCATCACATGTTAACTAGAAACAGTAACAACATACGAAGAACCAATAAACTGATATCATCTATCTATAGAACAACTTCGCACAACGGTCACTGATCTTCTTGGGATCAATCATCCTATTATCCTTGCTGGAATGAATGTTGCTGCAGGACCTAAACTCGCAGCAACTGTAACAAATGCTGGTGGCTTAGGTGTCTTGGGAGGTATCGGATACACTCCAGATATGTTGAGAGAACAAATCGCTGAACTTAAATCATTTTTGGATGATAAGAATGCTCCTTTCGGGGTTGATCTTTTACTTCCACAAGTTGGAGGTTCTGCGAGAAAGACAAAGTAAGCGCTGCTTCCTGTCTTCTTTGCCACTTTACCTCTTCAAAAGTTTTATTTGATTAGCATTCACTTTCTGACATATTCTTCTTAGCTACGATTATACCAAGGGAAAGTTAGACGAGCTCATTACCATCATCATCGATAGCGGGGCCAAACTCTTCGTTTCTGCCGTCGGCGTACCACCCAAACATGTCGTAGAACGATTGCACAAAGCCGGTGTTCTCTATGCCAACATGATTGGACACCCAAAACATGTCAAGAAATGTCTCGACCTCGGTGTCGATATCATTTGCGCACAAGGGGGAGAAGGTGGTGGACACACTGGAGATGTTCCTACAACAGTTTTAATCCCAGCCGTTGTAGAACTCTGCAAGGGAAAGACTAGCCCTATGAGTGGAAAGCCTGTACAAGTTGTTGCTGCAGGAGGCATTTTCAATGGAGCCACTGTTGCGGCGGCTTTGATGTTGGGTGCAAGTGCTGTCTGGGTTGGTACTAGATTCATCTTGACTGATGAGGCCGGTGCATCTAAAGCTCATCAAGAGGCTGTGAGAACAGCTGGTCACGATGATAATATTCGAACCATTATCTTCACCGGTAGACCATTACGAGTACGAACGAAACAACAATTACATTCAAAACTGGGAGGACAACCGTGCATCGGAGATTAAGGAACTTACATCTAAGGGTGTCATTCCCGTTGAGCACGATTTCGAGACTCTGGGTGATGATATCGATGATGAAACCATGGATAACGCACGACCTTTCTTGATGGGTAAGGCGGCTGCGGTTGTCAATGAGAAGAAGAGTGCAAAGGCAGTGGTTGATGAGTTGGTTAGCGATGCAGTAGCATGTATTCACAAGGGAGAGAAATTGACAGCGAAATTGATTGACAGCGAAATTGTAAAGTAATATAGCAAATGGCTTATAGGGAGTATGAGAGGTTGATGTGCCGAGATGATTCGAATTGAACAATGATTCAGATTGCTGATAGACCAATGGGTGGACTCCTGATTACTTGATTCTTCAAGACTCATCGTCCATGAGCAATTAGTTTCTTCCCATCAAGCTCTCGCATGTAAAGAAAGGCACTCAAGCTTTAAGATGTTGACACGGATATTGAATAGGACGGGATATGGGAGTTTTGATATATTTTCTAGTTATACCATCAATGACAATGACAATATCAATATCATAACATTCTATTGATTATATGGTATTTATGATTTCTATGATGATTACCATTACCATTACCATTACCATTACCATTACCATTACCATTACCATTACCATTACCATTACCATTACCATTCCCATTCCCATTCCCATTCCCATTCCCATTCCCATTCCCATTACCAAGGCAATCATCACCTCGATATTGAATCCGACATGTTCAATCCAATAGTCAGATGATACTTGCTTTGTTTTGTACTATTGAATTGTTTGGTATAATGTTGTATTTAATAGATTGATTTTGTGTTTTACTAATAATAAGGGGTTGGCTTGGCTTGGCTTGTTTATGGAATGGATGGATGAATGGACGGATGGTGTTTATTGAGTGGATTGGATGATTTGACATGGTGTAGATGTGGTTATAATGATATATATAATTGAACTTGGAATGGTTATATGGTTATATAGTTGTGATTGTGATTGTGATTATATACTTATGTAATCATATATTTACAAGTTATTTACATCAATCATCCATGGATACCAATACTCACCCCCTTACAATAATATATACGTATTACTATTAAACCCCAAGTATATAAACCCGCATATATAAAATACTAAAGATACCTACATATTTAATCAATCCTCCCTCTAATCCCATCTCGTCTGATCTAATCGAACCCAACCACCTTGGAATGGAATCAATCTAGTCCCATCTAGTCCCATCTCATTCAATCTCGTCTCTAATCCGGCCTCGTCTTATGTAATTTCCACACCCTTCGCTTCATCAACTATCTACTCACTACAATCCAATCCCCCAATTCTCATTGGACCTCAAGAGATCGTCGCGGATCCATCGGCTGCGTACATCGATGACGTCTAGCGCGTATCGCAATCTTTGCATTTTTCCACTTCCCGTTACATTCACATACGTATGTACGTATTTGTTTGGTAGTCTCGAGGTACTACTTGGCAGCAGGAAGCTTGTTTGCTTGGATTTTGCCCTGCATCTTGCTTTTGCCTTGGTGGAGGGGTGGATGGTTTTTGCGGTAAGATGATTTATAAGGTTATTTGAGGTTTGGGTGTTTTACTTATTTCTTCCCTTCTTTTTTCTTCTTCTTTTTCTTCTTATCTTGTTCTTGATGCTTTTTGTGTTTTTGATTCATTGAAGGATATCTTTGGGTGCGGTTTATTATATTTATATTTGTTTGTGTGGATTGAGATTGAGATTGAGATTGAGATTCTTTTTCTCTCTTGTCTGCCTTCTACCCAACCTTAACTCAGAGACCAAGTATACATCTCTCGTCTGAGATCATCGGTCCATATCTTGACTTCACCTCATTCATCTTCTTGTTGGTGGAAAAGAAAATCAGATTACGAAAATACAACACGAGACGAGACGTCATTCATTCACATTACACCTGGGCATTGCATGAAGAATCACCTGCAATTGCAACTGCAAAACAAATAAATCCTTCCTCGTGGCCATATACACATTCATATAGTTCAATCATTCGAGATGTTGGGAATATCATATTGGATGATACCTGTCTTTTCAGGGATAGTATGGCTTGCCATGCTTCTTGCCATGTTATTGACATGGACAGTAGCAGACGGAGCCCCAATAATTACACCTATGGATAAGGGTCAAAAGATCGCGTTAGTACTCTCTTCTTATTCTCTTCCATTCTCTCAATATCCCATTAACAAACCATTAGATATATTTCCGATATAGGAGCTCATGAACTCCAACCACTTTTCATTGCAATGGGTACGGTAACCGTCGTGACCTTCAACATCGTATTTGTCTCCGAAAGATGGCTACGACATAACGGCCGTCTACACGGGAACACATCAATATTCCAAAAAGTCCTCTCGAGTCTTGCAATCATCTGTTCCATAGCCGGAGGCATCGGTTTAATCTGTCTCACCTGTCTCAATGACGTGAAACACCACACCGCGCATGACATCTGCCTCGCAATCTTCATGTAAGTCCCCCTTCCCCCTTCCCCCTGCAGAAACCACCCTAACCACCCACCCCATCAGCGGCGGATACATCCTCTCCGCCATCTTCATCTGCTGGGAATACCAGCGCCTCGGAATCCACTACCGACAACACCGCGTCCTGCGCATCTCCTTCTGGGTCAAACTCACCTTTATCATTGTCGAACTCGGCATGGCCATCGGCTTCGGCGTCTGCAATCGCAAATCGTGGTGGAATACCGCCGCCATTCTCGAATGGGTCATCGCCTTCATCTACACGTTCTACGTCTGGAGTTTCGCCATCGACTTCATCCCTGCGATCCGCACCAAGAATTACGAGAGTGGGGATACGGAGGCGGAGGTCGCGATGGCGATGGAGGAGGAGAGTCGCCAGAGGGGCTTCAATAGTGTGGAGGAGGAGGAGCAGAGGAGGTATGGCAATGTGGGGAGTGCGGCCAGTAGTGGTGTGGGGAATGCGAAGTATAAGCCTGAGGAGCCGGTGGTTCCAAGTAGGAACTTTTAGGTTGGGAGAGCTGTGAGTGGGTGGGAGGCTGTGAGTGGGGTAGATCTGGCATTTGATCGAATCGGATGCGTACATCTTTCGAAATATAACAGGAGGTGCATAGATGGCAGAAGATGTTTTATACCCTAGAGAGAAGGCTCTTGGCTTAATTGGCTAGGACGTAGTTCCCTTCACGTACTTTCTGTGGGAGAATAGCTTGGCGCTTGGAGTTACAGTCTGGATCAGCATTTATGGTTATGGGCTTGCATGGGATGCATGGGGTTGTATACTATGTTGTATTATATGTTGTGGGTGGTGGTGATGGGATATTGATGGGGATTATAATGTGATGATGATGATGATGATGATGATGAAAAAGCTCGGTAGATAGATTACGTCCGTTTAGTGTCATTCAATACTGTAATTCAAATCTTGTATAAATCATGTATAAATCTTGTATAAATCTTGTATATACTCAACAGCTCGCATTAAATATACGCAGTACATTAGCAGATATATAACGCAATACAACCCCTGAAAATCACTCCTTTACCTCCAGCTCTTTCTAATTCCGCTTTTGCGTTTTTCTCCACCCCCACCCCGTTTTTTCTCGTTTATTTTGTTCTTGCTCCTTGCTCATTACTCTTAATTATACTTACATTTACACTTACACTTACACTTCCTTTATATCTTCTTTTTCTCCCCTTTCCTTCCCTTCCCTTCCCTTCTCCTCTCTTCTTCCTCATCCCCCACCAACCCTCACTAGTATTCGATTCCCCTCTAACCTAACCTACCTAAATTACCTAACACAACCTAACCCAACTTATCCTAAATTACCTAACCCGCTGATATCCATGTAATGCTGCATAGCACATAGTATATAGCACATTCCATCTCTCCAAATCATCAAATCATCAATAGCATTATATATATCCAACGTGACTATAGCTATGGGCAATCCGTTGCTAGGTATTGGCTCTTGTTGGGTGTATGTGGGATGGTATTGATTGAATTGATGGAAACAGAAATGGGAAAGATAGGGAGAGGTATGCGTTTTGGAACGTGTCTTTGGTGTTGATGGCGAATTTATGATTTATATTGAATATTGAATATTGAGGATTGAGAATTGAGAATTGAGAATTGAGAATTGAGGATTGAGGATTGAGGATTGAGTATTGAGTATTGAGTATTGAAGATGCATGTGGTTTCTTTCTATATACTTAAAAGAGTGAATGTTTTGTTGTAATGGGGATAGGGATGGGTTTTTTGGGGCTTTTAAATTTGGTGTTGTTTTTTTGGGTGGTGTGTTGTGTGTTGTTATTGTTTGGATGGTGATATTCATCTATTCATTCATTCATTCATTCATTCTTTATTTAATTATCTCGAATGTATAGTAAGAACAGACTATACTATACCTATCTTTTCGAATTCCTCGCTTCCTTGATTCGTTTCTTTGCTTTTCATTTCTTTCCGTTTCATTTCATTGCATTATATTATATCAGCATCGAATGTATATCCCTCTTCATCTTTTATTCTGAACTGAACTAGGGGTGTATGGTTGGATAATTCTAGTTACACTTGGGTTTTTGGGACTGTGATTTGGATTTTGGATTTTGGATTTTGGATCCATCTATTATTTGTTTATTCTTTATTCAAGTATTGAGAACATACAATTAGTTGATCAGATGAAGTTTTGAGAATTATTCATCATTATCATCATCCAGCGACCTGTTGGTTAGTAGTAATTTCAATAGCCTATTTGTAATATTAATTAGTTCTAATGTCGATCTTGTGCTTCAATATCAGAGCTGAAGCATTATCCCACAATTCACCACTCACAGCTCACAATGCCCGAATTTCAGAGTGTAAAATTGGGGATTGTGAAACTGTGGGATCGTAGCCTGTAGTTCTGGGTGAGTGTTGAGTTTAGATGGGTGTTTGGATGTTTGGGTATGATAGATATAATGAATTTAACAGATATAGCAGATACAACAGAATATAGCATAAGATATTAAGGATAATAAAAATGCGTATGAGAACGAGGATAAAGGCAAGGAGGAGAACAACCGCAATGAATGAATAAACTCTATTCCCCTTCCATCTGATCAGATATCGGAATTCTGTTCAGATAGCGTGGATAGCTAGAAGCCAATGACAAGGTGATCGGTGAATTCGCGAGGTTGGACTGATTGGTTGGGTTGAATCTGCAGCGGTTAAGTGGGTTAGGTGATGGGATGGCCGGTAGATAGAGTGTGAAGACCGTTTAAGGATGGGAAATAATTCGATATCTTATAGTTTAGACGAGGGGGGACATGTTGTTATCTGTCTACTTGTCTATCTATTGTATAATGAATTGTGAGGAGCTAGAAAATGGATTCAGAGTTGGAGTCGGGATTAGTATCAGCTGTGATATATCTGCGTGGTAACGAGGTGAAACAGGGGATTTAGAGGATTTGCGGAGGATGAACTTATGGTTTTTACTGAGTATGTTATAGATTAGTCTGAGATGATGGGTTTATATCAATAGTCTTTATGTTGGGACTTAAGCTTAGATAAGTGGCATTTCATGGATGAAATTTGACGCTCTGGGTAGATTATCTTCATCTTTGGCTTGATAATTAATTGATGGATTTCTCTTTTCTTTTCTTCGGAATTTATATTGATGGAATGGTTTCTTGTTATTGGTTGGAAAGAGAGGAGGCTTCTTTAAGTATTAAGACTACAAACTTCTACACTGAAGATGTATACCTGCTATTCTCGAAGCTGCAAAAATAGAAAAATAAAGGTCCGTTGCAAGAATGTATTGGCCAGCATCAAATTCCAAAACGAAAGTAAGCTATCTATAACATGAAAGAGCCAAGTGTGAACTAAGTCAAAAAGTTGTGTTTTGACACTATTCAATATCACTCGCATGATAATGGCTTCGTCTGAATAAGTGGAAGCATGCGAGTTCTGTTGATCATTGACCTTCGCCAAAGACTGTTCCCTCAATATAACCTTGCTGAAATCCTCCTCGCTTATTCTTTTATGACGGACAAGATACTGTAGTAATGTTGCACCTGATGCAGCTCGATATACACAAACACCATCAGCATAGTGGGTTGCGATATGAATCATTCTAGCGCGCCAATGCAAAAATGAATTTGCAAAGTCATCCCCTGTGACGTGTTCTGAGAGGCAGATTTTCTCCTGGCATGACCTAAGAATGCAATCGGTCACCACAGGTGGAACGATATTGTGAGCTTCAAAATGTGAGTGAATACTCGATCCAATCTTATTTCTTGTCGGGGTGAATGCTTAGCTGACATCCTGAGAACTTGAAATCGCAGGGCAAGTGGAGCTTCACGAAAGGGAGATGCTCGTTTGTCTCGGTTTTGGTGTCATGCTTTTCTATTATTTCTGAGCTAGCCAAAGAAAATTTATTTATAATTGATACAAGAGGTTTTACGGATCGATATCTTCCTCTAGATATTGTCGTAGCAGAGCTGACCGTGGTATCAGACGAAATTGACCTGTTTCTGGGACGGAGACAGACTCGATAAAGCTACCTCGACTTTTGCTCTGGTTGCAAGCTCTTGCAATTTCCTTATAAGTCTCATATTTGATGTTTTGGGAGACAGGATCACCGAGACTTTCTATGATGACATGGGCCCAGCAGTCTTGGTTCGGGTTTTGAAAAGCATATTCGTTCAGCATTAAAATTTTGGGAACTCTTTGCAACATCAAATTAAATGTTGATGCCAATGGCGCTTTGTTACTTTCTGGTGTAACATTGTTGACCTGATCTAATCTTTCCGTGCCCAGCGTAATAGGTCCTTTTACTGATGACCGTAATAGCTCTGAAAGGGAAATCTTGATACTAGCACATTCTGAATGAGCTGTCCCAATTAAATCATCGATTCCGAATAGCCTTCCAGCACAACAACCAAGCGCTGTCAGAGTTTTGCATACTGACCGGGCGTTGGGGCGTAGGGCAGGAATTTTGCTAGCCATTTTTCGAATAAAAGATAAATCATACCCTTCGAGCCATACCACCTTATCATTTATTTCCAGCCATGAAGAGGTGTCGTCAATTCTTGTCCTGAACTCCGAGGATAAGTTCGTATCGTAGAACTGGAACCTTTATCATAACGAAAGTCGTTGATTCCCGAATCACCAGCTCAGATATTTGTCAATATTTCAACAATGACCTGGCTGAGGCAATGAATATCTTCTGCAAAAGCGTCTTATCCTGAAAAAGGTATACAAGAGCCTTCATCTACGCAACTACTCAATTTGATATCTGCCTTGCCGACCAGAATAGTCGAAGAGCTTATATTTCCATGGGCAAGCTTCCTGTCGTAAAGATAGCAAACTTCCGTTACCAAGCAGCGAATCCATTTCCTAAGAAGAGATTTTCGAGTAGTAAATGTGCTATAGTTGGGCTGAAGTGTTATCTCCAGAAAATCTTTAAGGGTGCGGTAAGCGTCGAAACCGACGTATTTATTGATATAATCTGTTTGAAGGTTGACCGCAGGGATCGGAGGCATACTGGAGTTTGGTATTTGATCATTGCCATGACTCTTATATATGATTGTGGTGGTCATTGCAATTGTCATCATCATCTTCATCATCGTCGTCTAAATCATCCGAAGTATTTGTGATCGCGGATTGTGCATCGATATCAGCCACAATTATTGGCAAGGGTAAAAGAGACCTTGAGAAAAAGGTATTTTTGTCTGCAATCATTCGAATTCGAGACAAAATCAATCCCAAGTATCTTCAAGAGCAAGGGGCCGCTGAAAACCTTTGCACTCCACTTCCCACAAGGCAGAATTGCGCTTCATCTCTTCATCTAATCGATATCCTCACACATTCCCTGCTCAGTCGAACCTTGCTTTCCCTCTTGAAAACCTCGTTCCGTCAACCCATACCCAATTGAGCCATCGTCTGTCAAAGCTTTGTTCTGTTAAGCCTTTTTCCATCAAAAATTCTCTGTCCATAAACCTTAGGCTTTGTCATACCTCCTTTTTACCTCTCCCTCTACACTTGTCCGGCTACGACAATTCCACTTCTTTCAATTGCCAAGTCTCATTTAACTCCCTTCCTCATTCAATCCGTTCCATCACTCTTCCCTCTCTTCCCAACTTCCTCCTTTTCTCTCATTATATTAGTATCCAACAAGCAAGCCTTCTAATCCAATACTAAATTAGCGCCTCCTTTGTATAAGAATCATGCGGGGAACCCCTGAACCCCTATCCACATTGACCGACCCACCAATTTACTCCAGCATTTTCAATTACCATGTAAAAAGAGTTGAAGATAGGGAATTTATGTAGCTTCATGATATATTTCGCCGCTTTCGTTCAAACAGTTGATTCTTCAAGTTTTCTTCCTCATACTTTCATTTCTACATTTCTATCTATCCTCGGATGTACAAGTAAGTCTAAATCTTAGTCCAACTATCATCTGATGGATATGCCATGGATAACATATCATTACAGATCATGATATCAAGCATCAAACTTCTAGAGGAATATACAACAGCCAAAAATGGAGATTACGCCAATCTAGCGTGAACTAATAACTAATAGGACGGGAGTACTACTACTCCGGATGTACGACAGGGGCGGATAAGAAGCCGAAAGCTAAACCCTAAACACCTGTACCTCGGCCGATGCTGCATAGCTCTACTTCCAAGATTTAGTTTAGTGACAGCATCCCGCATATATAGTGGAATTTGATGTAACGACGGCATATTTATAAAATGTAGAATTAATTATATCGATAATGCAATCGCAAGTGATTCTTCAACATCTTTTGTTTTGCTTCTTTTCAATCTATATATTAATATGAATGAGTTTTAGAGCTATTGAGTTCGTAGCGTCAATCGATTTCTTCTTGACTTGTTCATGAATCAACAATAAGACTTACGATATATGAGTTCCTGCCAATCATGCGACGCAGTCGTACAAGCTTTGCTTGTTTGTTTATCGTTGTAGCTGGAATTCTGTGGCTCTCACATTCAACGATCAAAGAGGCATACAATAATGTGAAAATGGATTGGAAGGCGGAGATGCAGGGCGATGGATCATTTCATGCAATGGGCGATGGTTTGACACCGAATTCAAATCCACCTGAAATCACAATACAAGAACCTTCCCCCAAACTCAAATTCCCACCACAAAGCTTCCCTCCCCTCCCCGATACCCCCACAAACCCAGGTACTTCCGCATTCGACAACATAAAATACCCCTTCCAAGACGATCTTTCCCTCCCCCTCCCCACCCTCAATCTCAAAACCCTCGCAAACAAATGGCCGCACAACTACAACCCCGCCACACCCGTCGGCTCAAGATACGCCTATGCAACATTCATGAACACACACAACCCCTCAATCCGCGACCCGTACTTCATGGCGGTGCAATCGCTCATCTACCGCGTCCTCTGGCGTCCCTCCTCAAAAACCAACTCCTACCCCTTCATCGCCTTCGTAGCCTCCCACATCACGCAAGAACAACGACGAATACTCGCCGGCGCCGGAGCAATCGTAAGAGAACTCGACCCAACAGACTGGAACCCTAGTCCTAAAGATCTCGCCTCCGGAGAAGACACCCCGATCCTCGGACGCTGGAGAGATACTTTTTCCAAACTCCACATGTGGAGCCAAACGGATTTCGACCGCATCCTGTTCCTAGACGCAGATGCCTTCCCATTGGAAAACATCGACGCCATGTTCGACTTGGCGGCGCCGAAAGCCTGTAATGCGCTGCGGCAAGAAGCGGACGATTTTTTTCCCCGACGGATCGCCGAGTTGTCATGGTGAGGAATTTCTCTTCGCGGGCGTTCCGCAGAATTCGGATGCGGCACTGGAGATTAATGTGGGCGCTATGGTGTTTACCCCGAGTCAATTGCTGTATAGGAGGTTTTTGCAGAATTATCGGAAATATGCTATGTATAATACGAATATGGCCGATCAGGCATTTTTCGCTTGGCAGTTCAAGACAGATGGAGCGTTTGCGGCGACGCCGTTGGAAAGGCGGTGGGGAGGGTTTTTCCCTCGGGAGGATGATAGGGGGAAGCTGAAGGTGGTGCATGAGAAGCTGTGGGCGTCGAAGGGATGGTTGTTGGAGGAATGGATGGATGGGTGGAGAGAGATGTTGGAGTGGTATGATGGGGGTGGAATTGAGAAGGAGAGGAATGGGGATGAATTTTTTAAGCCGAGGTTGGGGAAGCATGTGGGTAATGGGAAGATGCCATAGGGATTTTTTTTTTTGGTGTCTTATTTACGAATCTGGGAAAATATGATGCAGTGGGATGGGATGGGTCGGAATAGGGTCGGAATTGTTTAGGTGTTTACAATGGATACTCATACTATTTTCTTTATGAGTTTGCTTTCGGGAGGTCTGTATTTTTCGCATAGATTGATACTTTATTAGTTCATATAACTAATTATTTCTTATTTCAGAGCAAAATGCCACAGGTTGGTACTACATAACTTTCCCGATATAAGAAGCGTATTAGCTATATTACACACAGAGTGTGTCCTATTACATCCTATCAATAACCATTCATATAAACATACATTAGCTTAACCAATACCTTTCCATTCAAAGTCCCAAGCAATTTCAACATTCATCAAAAACCATTCTTTATAAACTCATCCCAAGCTCCAATCATAATGCTCACCCAAAACTCACGACCCTATCTTCCATTCTTATACCCAAAACAGCCTCTGATCACAAACCCGGTCAGCACATTTCCCAACCCCCATCACCACCAAAAATCATCCCCAACATGTCTCTCTACCCCCTCCCCAGTCCTCTCATACCCATCTACAGCCTCATCCTCCCCCGGCTCTAAAGCCTCCACTCCGTCCCACACACCGCCCCGGTCCTCATCCCACTCCCCATCCACCCTCCTAAAAACCATCGTCACATCATCTTCCCCCCGACTCTTCGTCGCTCGCCCTGCATATGGATCCACATTAATATCATTTGACATATCGTTCCGATCCCCGCGGCCCCCTCCAGTACCAATACCACGATACCCATCTTCCTCCTCCTCATACCCCTCATTACACCCCATCACCGTATCTTCATTGCGAGCAGCGAGCTTCCCATCATATCCCGAATCCGAGGATTCTCTGGAGTCAGAATCCGACGCGATAGATTCTTCGTCATTTTCCCCAGCCTTATGTTCCTCCTCATCCTCATCACTTTCCCACGTAATCTCATCCTCAACCCCAACTCCAACTCCAACCTCTACCTCAACATCAATCCCAACCCCCCCAACCTCCCCCGGCGTCAGATTACTCCCACCCTCTCCCCCTCCCACCAAATCCTCAATATGAACCCCTCTCGTCAACCCCGGATTCTTCTGCACCTCCTCAATCAACGCCTCCTCCAACTCACTCGCTAGATTTGGCGCCGCCCCCAAACCCACCGCATCGACCGTTTCAGCCGGAGAATCCTGATCGGAAAACGGTCGATGATCTGATTGCGCGACCGTGGGTGATGTGAAGGGGGGGATGACGCCGGGGACTTCGCCGAGCCGGAGATGCGAGGGGCTAGATGCGGTGTTGGTGGGGGAGAAGAGGGTGGCGTCGTGGGGAGGGTGGATGAAACCGTGGTGGGGGTGGGGGTGTCCGTCGTGGTGGTGTTTAGTGTTTGTTGTAGGAGGGGCTTGGGGGAGGTTTCTCGAGCGGGAATGGTGTGGTTGGGAAGGGTCGGTAGGGGTGCTGGTTGGGACTTTGAGTTTGGGAATTTTGGAGAGGCGGTCCGAGGAGTTTTGTGCCATTTTTCGTTTGGGGGAGCTGGAGTTGGCCTTTGGGTTCGTGTGGGATGTCATTGTATGGCTGTGTTTGTGGTGCAATTTGAAGGTTCGAGTACGTGAGTTATGTGAGTGAGATTTTTGAGATGAGTTTTGCGATTTGGCACGCATATGTATGAATTACAGCTTGATTTCCAACAGGATAAATTAAAGGATTTGATTATGAACCATGCTGTGGCGACAATAGAAGTTGAAGTATCACAGTTGCCATTAAATAACGAGTTTCATAATGTCAAAGTGGAGAAACGCCAATGAAAATGAAATGATAAATTGAATAACAAAGAGAGAATGATTGATAACGCTTAGTTCAGCCCTTCAAAACACGTGAAAGAAGAGGTATGTAGGAACTTGGCGTCGAGTATTGGAACGAAAAGAATGTTCGATGATAACGGCAATTGGGGCTATTTAATTGCAACAAAGAAATCCAAGCAATTAAGGATGCGTGGAAATAGATTTGCGGAATGGATGTAAACAAAGGAAACTGGATGTTCTGGATCCGCGATGTTCCTGGGTATTTTGAGACTTATTCAATTATGATTGATATGAATTGTACTAGATTGATGTGTGATATTTGATACTAACCAGACATCTATATATCAAGTATTCCTATCCGAAATCCCCCTCAGTCGCTAACTGTCGATAATAAAATTGGATGAATTCCCCATGCCCATCGGACCTCTAGAAACGCCTGTCTATCCAAAGCCATGCAAGCCCTCTTTCCCTAACACCTAGTTCTGAATACGCATACCATAAAAATGTGCAGATAGAAGTAAAGCATGATACAAATAGCTCAAATCCAAAAATCAACGCCTTATTGTGCGATGCTCGCCCCAATACTAGACAAGTACGAACACCTCGCTAATTGTTCACTTGATATCGTTTCCATTGTTACATTAGCAATTGCATCCCCCGTAACATTCTCCGCTTGGAAAAGTACTCTCTGATAATTGTTCGTCTTCAATTGTTCCCATCTTGGTGCACTCTCGAGTTTGCGTGTATTAGGATCCTTGAACCTTATAAAGCTGGTCCAATATGCTTGTATGGATGGGATGAGCGCAGAGTCTGGTGGTCCACTGCTTCCCCAGATAGAGCCTGATTCAGCAGTATGTGTAACTCCCATTCCATTGGCGGCGTTTGCAGAGGATACAACGTCCCAATGATAATTCCAATTTCCAATGGAAGGAGCAAAAAAGTCATGTGATCCAGATAGGTAAATTCCAGGACAATTATAGCGCATCTCTCCATATGCAAGAGCTGCTGCACTCCAGTAACTACCAGCATTTGGATATTGAGGTCCCTGGGGGTAATACTGAAGGATATTGTCGATTTGATCATCGGTGAGTTTGACGAAATTGTTTTTCAAAAAGTTAGACATGTCGGTACTAGAATCTATCGACTTTGGGGTGAATATTGTGCCTTCGTTTGTGTCATCACTGGCACGCAGAAGATTTCCATGTTAGTTATTTTCCGAAGAAAACGGGAAAGTGAAATTGGAAGAAACGTACCCATATATTGCAGGAAGTTTAACATATTGTCCCGAAGCAAATAAGTTGTAAGTAT
The DNA here is from genome assembly GCA_009299455.1 of Monilinia laxa. Lineage (NCBI taxonomy): Eukaryota > Fungi > Ascomycota > Leotiomycetes > Helotiales > Sclerotiniaceae > Monilinia > Monilinia laxa. The sequence goes on from VIGI01000013.1 coordinate 1,708,502, forward strand.
AATCTGGAGTAAATTCCCCATCAACAACATTTGACCACATGAAGACTGGGTTTCCACCCGCTCCACCTGGGGTTGGAATATTGATGTTGTTTTGCGCAATGACACTAATATCCAATCCTCTTAAGCAAGCTAGTGTGTCATTTTTCATAGCACAACCCGTGCGTTGAACTAAGCCATCATACTGGTATTGTGACTCGCTGACCGTAAGTTGAGCACCAAAAGATTGACTCTCAGCGACACTGGCATGAAACAGGCCATCATCACGACCTCCGTACGCGGAAAGCTGTAAATCAACAGAGGCAGCACCAGCACTTGCGCCCCCAATAGTGACGTGCGAAGGATCGCCTCCAAACTTTAACATGTTAATATTCTACGCCATGATATACAGACTGGTTTTTGTTGAGGATAGCTTACATTTATGATATTCTTCTGCACCCATTTGAGCAGGAATCGTTGATCTTTGAGTCCAACATTCGTATCTCCATTTGCCACAACTTCTTTGCTAGCCAAGAAACCCCAAGGTCCAACGCGATAATTGAATGTCACAACAACAATATCGTGATCACCTGCGGCGATCAGACTAGTAGCATTCAAATACGGGCTAGCAAGACCATTGAAGCCGCCTCCTTGAAAATATACAAGGACAGGATGGAGTTTGCGTGCATCTGTCGGTGCATATACGTCCGCAAAAAGGCAGTCCTCAGACGTGCCTGAAGAAAGCGACGTAGAAGGCGAGGAGTGGCATACCCCTCCGCGCTGTCAAAAATTCAGTGAATGTGGTAGGAAGGAAGTGTGATTCGAGTAGATACCTCATTTGCTCTTTGCAAAGTTGTATTAACTAACGGACTTCGAGGAGCTCGAAATCGTAGATCTCCTAGAGGAGGTGCAGCATATCGCAACCCTAGCCATTGAGTGACACCATTACCATTATTTGTACCTAAATATTTTGAGTATCCCAGATCAACAATTGGGTTGATAGTGGGTGTAGATGTGGGAGCTGCAAATGCTGACGCAACAAGTGCAAGGAATGTAAAAGTATTAAGCATTTTCCAACTTGGTATACACTATCTCTTCTTGACTTGAGTAGTGTAGCGATGTAGGTGTATGGGATAGTTGGAAGAAGAAGAAGTATATGGCGAAGGATCCAACGATTAAGTATATTTTCTGCGGGGACCACCTGAATAACTTCATAGGAATTAGCCTGATTAAATGTATCAATATGATTCACTGCTGTTTAACGCAGCGATACCTTTGCAAGCAACATTTTGGAGCTATGACAAGTGACCACATCCATACTGAGACTTGTTCATCCTGAAGGAAGAGGGAGCACACCAACACCCCTGTTACCAATATTTACAAGTGGAAACTAGACGTTTGATATGGCTGCGCCATGCACAGACCAAACCGACGAAGATATAAACGGCCATCATATTATAGACCCGCCACGTAAAGATAATTCAGTTGAGCATCTGACATTCCCTCGAACTTTAAAGGGATGTCTTGAAGTTCAGAGACCATTCAGAAAGGTGGTATACTAAAACTTACATGACAGCCCATCACAACCCACCGCACCCTATCGTTAGGAAAATGATCTGCCGTGACAGTGAATTAGATATTAAAAAAAGGGGTACAGTAAACCAACATCTTCATATGGATGCAATCCTGTTTGTGAGGATATACTCTTTTTTAATAATCTTTTTTTTTTTAGTTACATTAAGTATTTTAATGTTGTATTCTTAACCTCTGGCTTGGAGGGCTACCTCTAAGATTTCAGCTGTAAGTGCTCTCTTATTTTCATCTGATATATCCTTAATTTTAAGCTTAGCATATATTTTAAATGATGATTCCAATTGAGGCGGGCGTATTCTTATAAGAATGATATTGGATGCCTTCTAGATTTCTGGGCCATAGACAATTAGATTCTGGTTAAAGTCATAGTAGTTGTGTCAAAAATTCAAAATGATATATATATAACCAGGATTAGGACACCCTTCAAAAGTCCTTGTTTTCGGCACGAAGAAAGGTATATCCCTACACAAGAGGTTGTGCTGGATTGTCATGCTGTACGGAGTATTATCATGCTGCATTGTCATGCTGCATTGTCATGTTGCATTGTCATGTTATATTGTCACGTTATATTGAACTTTCAAAACAACCACCTTTTTTTATTGGACGGAAATCATTTTTCAATGTATGAAGCACAAGGGTGATGTGAGGTGTATTGAGATGTGAGATGTGATGAGATCCAAGATAAACCTCGGTGAAAATTGAGGCAGTGTCAATTTCCGGTGTAATCCAAACTTAAGTACCTAGGTACACACAAATAAGCTCAAGTGTGTTTCACGTGACGGTGAATTCCACGAGTAATCAATTAGATTTGAGGATGAAGCTTTTCTACCCTTGCTTCTTGCTTGTAGCCATAAAGCTTTTTGTGCCGAATTCACAAATAACTCCAACTTTATACAAAATGAGTTGGCTGAACTCACTTAAGCCCAATCAAACTCCCAACACCTTATACACCCATTATTACTTTAAACTACCCCATGAGTCCACATTTTCGAGTAATTTGTTTCCATCGCTTTAATCTTACTTGAAAGAGCAGAAGTCTGGTTAACGCCGTCTCTACTACATGTCATGCCTAAAAACAAAACATAATAGTAAGTGTCATATTCAAAAACACAAATTATCCATGATACGTATCGTCTGCTCTCCGAGTCGTTCGTAACTATTCGATACGCTCTGGGATCGTCGAATATGAGGAAGGGATGGTTGCTTTACCTGAATTCTGAACTTCTCTCGTCAATGAGTCCTCGATACTGAGGAGAAGTTGTGTTGTTCTTATGACCAATTCTGAAAGTAAATCATCAGTATTCTCATTCTTATTCTCAAATTCTCATCTTCAATCCCGTACGGACTGGACATACCTTCATATTGAAGCTTGTAAAAAACAGGAGGTTCCTCATCACGGCCGAGCATAATTGGCTCGGGTGCTTCTTCCTGCTTCAGGACTTTTAACCTTAATCCAACATTCTTTTCTGCACCGGCCCACAATAGCCGATTTTCACGTTCCTCTGGCGTATCAACATGTCTTTCGTTCGCCTCAGCACGATCAGACAGCCAGCCTCTAAACACGCGCAAGACCCCCTCCCCAAGATTTCCGCAGCTCTTGAACGATCCTCCTTTCTGTTCAACTTTGGCGAGACGTGTGTTGGTACAAAGCTGTGAGAAATATTCGTACGACTCGAGGTCGATGTCCTGGGAAACGAGCTCTTCTTGTGATTTTGATAAAAGGTCCGGCCTAGCTCCGCCTGCTGGACTTTTTTTCCAAACCATTCTTTTTTCAGGCTGAACAGGTCGGAAGTGCGAATATAGACTGAACATCTTGCCTAGTCTACCGGTGTCTTCGACCTCCTTGTATAAATCCTCTTCTCTACCAAAGTCATCACTAAGCCCATCTGTTCCAATATAATCGCAGAACAGATGTGGCGTGTCGAGTCTGGTAGAAGGATGATAGCACTCTAGGACTAATTTAAAATCCTTTAAGGATGATGCGGCGAGAAGGCGATGATGTATAATTCGGATTATTGAGTTATGGAAACGCTTGCAGGTACTAGCGATAGGGAGGAGTTCACGGGTAGAGAGGAGAGAAAGGGAATTGATGAGAAGCTTTGATCTTGTCAGCCAATCTAGACAATCGGATAAAATCTGATACCAACCTCATTTGGTAATGACGCAATGCCAGTGAAACTATCCACCATGTTGTTAAGTTTTGATATGATTAAAGAGTAAGGAGTATATAGAAAAACAGACATATAAATTTGACTGCAATAAAAAGAATTTGGCTTCAAACAAACCTCAAGTTATATACTCTTCAGACGTTCCGAATGATTTCGAGTCATAACTTTTCTGTGGAACTTGAGGATAAATCGGAAGATATCAAAGCACAAGTAATCCCGACCGGGTAGCAACAACAACGATCTAGACTTGACCTATGCGGCGGTACTGTATCTGTATGATGCATGCGCATGTGTAATTTATCTTCATTTAGTTTGTGTTGTGGAAAGTCATTTTGGATCAGCTCGTGGGCGATACCAAGTAGAGAACAACCGACGTTATCAAGATCCTGAGTTTTCATGCTGAACCACGGAAATTGTTCTGTGTGATAGAATTGCTGCAGCGTTTGTAAATCCGAGCGACTTTGCGAGTGCGGCAATATGCAAAAGATAGAATATGCAGTGTAGCGTAGATGCTTCCTGGCGAGGATTTGGTATAGTATGGTGATGTTGAAAAAGAAGACGACTATCATGAGACGTTGCAACGTCATGTCATCATAATCTTTCCATACCGGTAGTTCCCACTTGTTTCAATCGGAAGGAATGACGGAAGATGGAAGTTCAAGAGTTTAAGAGAAGAAAAAAAAGGGATGATCCGATAATAAGACATCCCTGGTGTCTCATTCACTCCCTCACTCACATGTTTTGGGGTCTTATTTTGGCCCCGAACTATAGCCTCACTTCAAGTCACGTGTAAGAGGCATCTCAACAGCAGATTCGCGCGATTCCGGAAGCTTGAACACGTTTTTGAGTTTTGTTTTTACATCCTATGCATATGGCCCCATCATATACCATAGCCGCATTCTTGATTATATGTCGAGTCCGAGTTTGTTACAGCCGAGAAAATCCTGTTCATGAGCTCGAGTCCATTCATTCTCCATATCTTATCAACAAGGACTTCTCCGTAACTTGGAACTTGGAACTTGGAACTCGGCACGCACTTGGGTTCTTTTCATATATGGTTACTTCTATTGCTCGATTTATCCTCAACTTTCCCTTCGGAGCCACTTTTCCTACTCACGTCTGTTGAGACGTTTTAAGCACTACCGATCGGAGGAGGGTGATGGTTGATTGATATCTTGAGTTTGAGTTTCGACCTTCACTCGACAAGTCAGAGCCTTGTAATTTCGCTTATGGAGTACGTAAGTACCTGAGGGAAACCTTCTCGAAGGAAGTGGAGTTAACCGGCTCCACTTATGTCTAGATTTCTACAAAGTCCGGACTATGTATTCATAGATTCAATACACAAGTCAAGCCAAGCAAGGCCAAGTCGAGGATCATATCATATCATATCATGTCGTGTTTTTATTCTTGTTTTTTTCTTGAATCGGGCCATTTTCTAACCATTTCTTCACTCTCTGCCGTTTACCATCCTCCCGTTGACTTTTACTGCATGCGTCAGCATATATTGCACGCAAACATTGGCCCCTCCAGAGAGGCCTTGCAATTGATATACATCAAATCACCACCACCTGATATAAGATCCCATTCTCGAGTGCTAGAATGACAACTTCACAAGGTGGAAGGGCCGTAGCCAAGTTGATGGATTGCTTTCATGAACACCGAACAATGGTGAAATCATACCAACTCCAGGATCACCATGGTACCCTCTCATCACCATCAATCAACACACTCAAATAAATAGTCAACATCGAAGTTACAAATATCCTGAAAATTCCTCGCTACTCAGCCAACACTTTCGATCATCGCATAGAAAAAATCTCACACTCCATTCACCCCGTCTGACATGTATTGTTTCCCCTTGCCACCTTATCCGTTGTGGATTTGGAGTTCGAGCTGGAGCTTTGAGATTCGGGCCTGAGAGATCTATGTGGGGGCACAAGATACCCAATCCCGGTGCTTTTTTCCAATCAACCAACGTTTGTTCATCCAACTTTAATTCTTCGCCTCCTTGCTGCGAAAACACGGCAAAGACCCCTAACCTTTCCTCCCCGGACAAGTCCACAGACTCTGATGTGTGAGGAAGCAAAGTCTGTCAAGGGACACCCATCACATATCTTTTTCCGAGAACTTCCAGAAATTGAGATTTTTTTTTTCACGCATATAATCAATCTCCAATGATGAGATCAGGTCAAGGTTACAACGCGAAAACAGAACCATGGATCCCTCTGGCAAATCAACGTTGAATGCTCCTCATGGCGATCAATGAGCCTTCAGCCTTGTTACATTTTCCACGGAAACCCTCTCACACGTCCTTCTACTCACAGAAAAGAGTTACCAAACAGTAGACGAATCGTTGACACAATCATTCAAACACACAGAGTTCACAAGAGAATTACCCAGGAGTCAAGGTCAAATATTGAAGCCGCAACGCTTTCCACGGGCCGGGAACACGATACCGGCTCCATGCCGACTTGAAGCAGGTGTTGGGAGCACGCCTCTAGTACGTTCCTCCAGTTGATCAGGAGATGAGTGCCACTTTCTCTACCAGTACTCTAATGGGATCCTCGCAACAGAACCGCAATTGAGAAGATCCTTTGATCCGTCGAAAATCCACGCCCCCATCTGTTGATTCTGCGACTAGGGATTTTATGTAGGAAGCCTGGCGCATCTATATGGGAAGGCCCCGAGAAAGTTTTCCCATACAGGAAAAGAAACTGAACGAAAAGAAGTGAGTGGCGATTGAGCTCTTCTCTTTTCGGATATCCTTGATAAGTGAACTCAAAAATGAAAACAAATCCGGCAGAAAATACCTAGTCTCTGTTGATTATCGATCCCATGAATGCAATAAATTGAATGCGGTATGAATATGAATAGGTTTGAATTATATTGTCACCAAAAAAGATGATTAAATCTGCGTAAATTCACGCTTGAAGTATACCAGCTGCCATGCAACTCTAACGATACAAGACGCCACCAGAATCATACTACAAAAGCCGAAGTGATTCTTGACCCATCATTCGAGTGACAATCTGGAGTGTAAACACGCGCCTCAAGAATAAGGGATAAATGACGCCCTTCATATTTCACATCACCTCAGCATCCAGACCTGTAGCATTGTTTTCTCGGCTTACTCTTCTACCCTCGCCATTCAATCACCTATTTAACATAAAATCCCCATTGCACCCACATCCAAACCAAAGTTCCCGTAGAGACAAGAGTCGGTCCGGCCAATCCCTTCCCCATCTTCGCGGTACCAAACACCAGCCACTCAGCCATAAAGTGAAGCCATGCGACAATAAATGTCGCGTAGCCCAATTGATAGATTTGAGGATTACTGATATAGTATGCGGTCTGAAGACGAACAATGGCAGTGATAAGCGTCCAGGTTCCGAAAGTGCGAGATGAGAGGGGCGTGGCGGATGTGGTTAGGGGGAAGGATTGAGAGGCGCCTTTTGGGATGGGGGTGCTGGATTTGGGGATGGAGTTGTAGATCTGGGAGTTGAAGTGCAGGGTAATGTAGCATTGGACGGTATTAAAGAGGGAAGTTATGGATATCTGTGAGAGTCAGCATTGGCTTATGCCTAGATTGGGTGATGATGATAAAAAAGTTGGAGAGAGAGAAATAGTACTTACGAAAAGAAGCCATTGAGGTAGTGCACCGTCATGTTGTGGTAGGTAAGTGGTGAGTGTTGTGAGAAGACTCATGTTGAGAGAAATTTCATCAAGGATTTGCTTCCGATGAGACGGAATAGTAATTGTAGTGGTGGTGGTGGTGGTGGTGGTGGTCTCTGAGTTCCTTGAGGATATATTATTTGCTTACCTTACCTAGGTAGATACACCAGTGGTACCTAGTACAAAGTATATTTTCCCGTTACTAACGAAGCTCATAATCTTTTTATTAGTAAGCAAAAATAAGGTTCCACCAACAGTTCTACTATTCAGCCTTCCAAGGCTGTACCAGATACACCGCACAAGGCTCGAGGCTTGAGGCTTGAGGCTCGTTTAGTCCCCACCTACGTAGAGTCCTGGCCAATCAACTACCTAATTTGTATTTCCTATCAACTATCGTACTCTACAGTAGTAAAGTATACCTAGCGGATCTTGGGGATGATTTAGAATAATAATAAGAATTCAATCATATTTTCTAGGTAGGTCTTTTTTAAACATTTCAAAATACAACAATATATAAATATAAATATAAATATAAATACAAATACAAATACAAATACAAATACAAATACAAATACAAATACAAACATAAATATAAATATAATATGACTTTATACTAAAAACTATACTTTACACTAGAAGAGTACAACCCTATAATGGCATAACAAAATCCTATAATCCAAATTAGTAATTACCTATATTAGGACTGCAGCTTGGGAATTTCATCCTAGAGTGTCCTAAAAAGTCACTATATGTAGAGTGACTTAAATCTATCAATAGGTTGTTTTTCAACTCAACATTCATTCCTCTCACTTTCTCGACAGCAATCAAGTTCCCCTGATCAATTCTTACCAATACAACAAACTTTGTCACTGAAGCCATGGTTCTTGATACAATTCTTTCGCATGTGCCAAAATCTGTTCTCATCGGATTGGCTGGTATTGGAGCAGTCATTGTAGCTGGCAAAGTCCTCAGCTACGCCCAACTTTTGTTAAGTTTGTTTGTCATATCTGGGAAGAATGTAAGAATTATTGATATCCCATAAGCTAGTAGTTGCAATCGTCTACGGTTAGCTAATACAAAAACAACAGCTTCGCACATATGGAAAGAAAGGAACTTGGGCTGTGGTTACTGGAGCTTCTGATGGTCTGGGCAAAGAATATGCAATTCAACTTGCTCAGAAAGGCTTCAATATCGTTCTCATCTCTCGCACCGAATCGAAACTTCAAACCCTCGCTTCTGAGATTCAAACCAAATATGCCGGCTCAAATATTCAGACCAAAATTCTCGCCATGGATTTCTCTGCGAATAGAGATGAGGATTATGCAAAGTTAAAGGCACTGGTTGATGGGCTTGATGTGGGCATTTTGGTCAACAATGTTGGACAGAGTCACAAAATCCCAGTTCCATTTATTCTGACCCCAAAGGAGGAGATAAGAGACATCATCACCATCAACTGCACCGGTACACTTCGAGTCACTCGGATTGTCGCACCAGGAATGGTTCAGCGCAAACGTGGTTTAATTTTGACTATGGGCTCATTTGGTGGATGGTCACCTACTCCTTTACTGGCAACCTATTCTGGTAGCAAGGCATTCTTACAACAATGGTCTACAGCTCTCGGAGGCGAACTTGAAGGCACAGGCGTTGATGTCGAATTGGTATTGAGCTACCTCGTCACAACTGCAATGAGCAAGATTCGCCGTACTAGTATGTTCATTCCAAACCCAAGGACATTTGTCAAGACCACTCTGGCCAAGGTTGGTAGAAGCGGAGGAGCTCAGAACATGGCTTATACAAGTACACCTTTCTGGGGTCATGCATTGATTCAATGGTGGTTGGAGAATACTTTCGGTATTGGAGGAACTTTTGTGGTTAAGCAGAACAAGGTCATGCATGAGAATATTAGGACCAAAGCTTTGAAGAAAGCTGAGAGGGAAGCTAAGAAGGCTTGAGTTTGATCAACTACAAATAGATTTATTAGGATGGATGATTGCTATGGAAGAGGGAATTGCCGATTAGTGAAGATCAGTGGAATATCCAAACCCTAGGGAGTATCTCCTCATGATGATCACGACCGGAGGGATCAATGAAAACCATTAGTTTCCGAATCTCATCTGATTGCGTTGAGATGGGAGACGTGAAGATACATAATAAAATTGAAGACAATCTTCTTCAGAAAATCATGAATAGTAAGAATACTCACCTATTCACTAATACATACCTTTAGCACGTTTCTTGCTTGCCTTGATTGCTTGCTTGCTTGCTTGCTTGAAAGAAGAAATATAAGTATAGAAAAATGGATAACCTAACTTCAAAGTAATTCTCTATCTATCTAGTATCTACATCCATTCATCTTCTACCGACCTAGGTACTGGTGTATTTTGTTTCATCTTGTTCCATCTCATCCAATTAACGTCGATAATTTTATTCGAAATTCTATACTGTTGTTTTTTGTTGTTTTTTTATGGGAATGTCACGTGGACTATAAATATTCATCCTGGAAGCTTCGACCGCGTCGCGAGGCTCATCCAATGTAGTTGTTGTAGCTTTGAACAGAAAAAAACACAGCTACTGCAGGTATACATACAATCATCATCAACCTCATCCTCAATCACCCTCGAAATTTACACATACTTGCCTTTGTCGCATGAATTCAAAGATTATCATATCATCACAATTCAATCGCTCTTTTCTTCATGAAGTTTTCCTAATCTTTAATTCAAATCTGCAGAATTCCTTCTCGCAACAACACTTTATTTGGAGACTTGGTTAACTACGAACCAAAAGTAAAAATAAAAATAAAGATGGCTCTTCCAGGCACACCACAAAGACCTTTACCTGGTACATATTTCATGACACCTGCCCCTCCAAGATTCAATCAACCTCCTCCACCTCAACCTCCTCTCTTTCGACCCAAGGCGCGCGAGCCAACTCCTCCTCGAGATGGCCCAATACCTCTTCCAGTTCAACCACAAATCATACCACAGCCCGTACTACCTATATCGAGGGCTGCAAAAACCATCAATGAAGTTCTGCAAAGAGAGGCACTCTTTCCTGATCTCGATAGTTATGTCAAACGTAAGTTGGTATGAGGTTCTCTTTAGGGAATATAGCTAACATTCCCACAGAGGGTATCTCTTCCGATTATGAACTTCCATCTCCTGTTTCCGATCCTGCCTGGGCTCCTTTCCAAAAGACAAGAATGTACGATATCCCTGATACGATTTACGATCAATACAATAATGCTGCTTTTGGGACCTCGATGGGTCTTTTCGCAGAATTAAATCATGCATGGGCTGCTATCGACAATGCGCTGTACCTTTGGGATTACACCAGTCCGAACCCAACTTTGAGAGGATTCGAGGATCAGCCAAATGGAATCAGAGCTGTGAAGCTGGTGGTACCGCGCAAGGGAGTTTTCATTAGTGCCATCACTCATATTGTGGTTGTCGCAACCACTCAAGACATTATCTTGTTAGGCGTCGCAGATGCAGTTGATGAGCATGGAAATAGAAATTTGGAGCTTTATAGAACTGGCATGACGCTCTCCATCAGAGGACTCGATGTCACAGTGATTGAGGGATCAGCAGATACAGGGCGCATATTTTTCGCAGGGGGAGCAAACCAAGTCTACGAGCTTACATATCAGAATGAAGATAGATGGTTTTCCAACAGAACTGGAAAGCTCAATCATACTAGCCCTGGGTATACATCTTTAGTTCCTATACCTTGGGGTAGGACGACTACTGAGGTTGTTGTGGATATGGTTGTGGATGATACTCGGCGCCTTTTATACACCCTTTCCTCCGAATCGACCATCCGAACATTTCATATGGACAGCGCTACTACTTTAACACAGGTTATCGAGAAAAAGCGATCAGATATTCTGAGAGATATCTCTCATATGATTTCGGCCACCCCCCTCTTGTCATCCCACACGCGCATCGTTTCAATCAGTCCCATATCTGCAAAGGAAGGGCTGAAGCTTCACCTTATGGCTACTACTACCTCGGGATGCCGCTTGTTCCTTAGCGCCACTCGAGGCTATGCTTATGGTTTCCAAAGCGGTCAGGGTGCTCCTCAAAGCATGCAGGTTCAACATATCAGATTTCCACCCAGGCTTGATCGATCTGGAACTAGACCTTATCCTGGACTTGAACCTGCAATTGAGACCAGCTCCGATGCTCTAGCACATACACGCAAAGGTCTTCGATTTCCCCCAGGCTTCTTTTTTTGCTTTGTTTCCAAGGAATCCCGCGATGGCAGTGATGCTCTTTTCTTGTCGGCTCCAGATACTGGTCGAATAGCAGCCCAGGCACGAGATATGGCCGCTCAACAAGGATTGCGATATTGTGAATCCGCATTCTGGCTGGAGATGGGTAGTCGTGCGGAAGCAATCGGTCTTGTGACAAAACCTTTCGCTGCCTCGGAACAACCTTTGGGTTTTGGAAATGAGCTTGCAACTCAATATGATTTACCTGCCCCAGAAGTCGCTATTATGACGAATTCCGGAATTCATGTTGTTCAACGACGACGCCTTGTAGATATATTTGCTTCTGCAATTCGAAGTGGCTTCGATGATGGAGAAACTGAGATTAAGAAGTTCATTCGACAATATGGTAGAGGGGAAACAACCGCAACTGCTCTAGCTGTAGCATGTGGACAGGGCGGAGATTCATCGGTCGCTGGGGAAAGAAGGATAGCAGACCCAGAGACGATTGAAGCAGCGAGAAGAGCTTTCGTCGAGCATGGTGGACGAGCATCTATGGACCAGAATATGGTCGTAGAAGGGCCTACCCAAGCAATTGAAAATGTCCGGCCTTCCTCGAGGCACGATGGTCTTGCCCTCTATATGGCCAGATTGGTCCGTAGTCTTTGGAAATCTCCTGTCATACAAATGGCGACGATCAACGATGTGATTTCCATAAAGCCAACAATTGATGCAAAGAAGTTGGGCGCGGTTCAGGATGAGCTTATGAGACTATCCAAGTTTTTGGAGGACAACAAGACATTCATCGAAGGATTGTCAGGACCTGAGGGTCTTAACCGCGTCACTAGTCAACAGGAGGATATTGCTTTACAGGGCGAGCATCAGGCATTACATTCGCTACAAATGCTTAACACCAGTATTGTGGAAGGAATATCTTTTGTCCAAATGTTCTTCGAGGAACGAGTCGATGATATCTGGGCTGCATTAGACGACACTACCAAGCAACAGCTCCGAGAACTAACATTCGAGCTATTGTTCTCCACTGACAATGGCAAAAATTTGGCAAAATTATTGGTGAAGGAAATTGTGAACCGCAATATTGCCCAGGGCTCAAATGTTGATACCGTTGCTGAAGCTCTCAGAAGACGCTGTGGTACCTTCTGTAGTCCTGATGATGTTATCATTTTCAGAGCCCAGGAACAGTTGCAACGCGCAACAAGCGTCGGCTCTTCGTCTGATCATGGAAGAGCGCTTCTCAATGAGAGTGTGAGATTGTTTCAGGAAGTCGCTGGTGTCTTATCCTATGACAATTTGTACAGCGCTTGTGCCCAGTTTGCTGCCAATCAGTTCTATGCTGGCGCCATCAGCCTAGCACTACTCGTTGCCCATGAATACGATCGGGGTAACAAGGCTTTATCGTGGCTTAACGACGGCAGACCTGTGGACGATCATCGAGCTGCCAAATACGACTTCCGCAGGCGATGCTACACTATTGTGAAAGATATTCTCGCCTTGGTCGAGGACGCCGCTGCAAATGCACCAGAAATAGTCGATGGTAGACAATCTACTCCAGCTAGAATGTATGAGGAAGCCCGCCAAGTGGTTGACGATTCAGATGATGAGGTCTTCCAATATGATTTATTTGATTGGTACCTTGAACAAGGCTTGGTGGACAGAATTATTGCCACCGAGTCACGATTCATTGTCAAATATCTAGAGAGATCTGCTAGCGAAAGCACAAAGAATTCCGACTTACTTTGGAGATATTACACTCACCGAGAGGACTACTCTGCCGCTGCTGGTGTGCAGCTCACTTTGGCCAAGAGTGAGCTTAAAATATCCCTGCAAAGAAGAATCGAATACCTTAGTAGAGCCAAAGCAAATGCCCAAACACAAGGAGGTGCTGTTCACAGACAGGCACGTCAAATCATGCTACATGAAGCCGGCGAGTTACTCGATGTGGCTAGTATTCAGCATGAATTACTTCAACGCTTGAGATCCGATGACAGAATTCCCGAAGCACGAAAGGATTTTGTGGTTGCAGACCTTGATGGGCCTATTCAACCACTTTCCGTCGTATGTTTATCTTTCCCCTTAAACTTCTCTTGTACAATGCTGACTTCTATAGCTATTCAACGAATATGCCGACCCAGGCCTTTACTTTGACATCTGTCTTCAAATTTTCGCAGCAGCTAACCATCACAACCAGGCTGATATCAAGACTATGTGGGAACAACTCTTACAATCAATCCAAGGCCGTGCAGAGCAAGAACCCGAAGAACAAACTGAACGCCCATATGAAGCTATTATCAACATCATTCGCGAGATGTCGCAGAAGCTCTCCGGATATGAAGTTGTCTTCTCGCCTAATATCCTCATTCCCCTCATCGAAACATATGCTGCAGAACATTCCCACCCTGGTCCTATAAATTGGGTTCCAGATTTATTCATCAGTGTGTCCTTCGATTTTGATATAATCATTAATGTTTTAGAAGGAATGTTCTACAATGAAGTCGATCCATTTGTGGGGGGGAATAAGATAATTCTCGCAAATCATATTGTTTATGTGGCGGAACAATGGCACGGGGATTGTGTGAGATACAATAAGAGGATTTTTGGAGGGGAGGTGCAAAAGGATCTAGTTGGACAGACTTTGGCAGAGTTGAGTGCGGCCGCGTATAGAGATGATCCGGTAGGGAGACAGAGAGTCATGGAGTTGAGAAAAAAGATTGGGCTGGTAGCATTGCGCTGAGCGAGCAAGCAGGATGTATAAGCGGTCAAGACGAAGGTAAAGGGCGAAAACTTGTGATTGGAAACCGAAAACGAGTGCAGGAAATTTTCTCCAGTGGCTCCTTGCTATGGATGGCATTAGAGGCATAAATTGGGCATTGAAAGCTAGGAGTTGGGGTGAACTTGTTTGTTTTGATACTGGATGAAGAAAATGAGAGGTCAATCTTAGTGCGCCTCTCGGCCTGTGTATGGGAAGACAAAATCATGTGTCACATGCAGTACTTCATGTGCCAATACAAGGATGGAATGCTCGTGGAGGCAAAGCAATGAAGATAGAGAGATGATATGCTTTGTAACTTATAGATTAGATAGTGCGTAGTGGTTGATAATGATGATTGTGATGGGTGGGGGTGAAAGTTGAGATGGGAGAGGAAAAACTAGTTCTTGTTTGTGTGGAGGAGATTAGGAAAACGAGACTGAATAGATACCATGGTAAATGAAGTTACAACCCTTCGACAGTTAGGTTATATTGTGATTTGGTGGGGGCGGTAAATATGAGATCGTGAAGTGCTATATGGATAATGCTAGTGCATTGGGGGGCATCTAGAGCGACTGCTTTCATGTTGAAAACGTCTATCTGCTCTATATCTTACAGCATAGCGTAGGTAGAAACCTATACAAGCATGGTGTATTTCAGTTTTGATCTTGGATGTGAGAAGTACTAGGTGTGATTCGCGTATTTCGGGAGTACGGACTGCTGCGTTGTGTAAAAATATCATTTCTAAATTCCCCTCGTTAATTATCATGAGCATGATGATTCCTAAGCACTGCGAATCAGTAAAATGACATGAGTATGCCCATCACAGTCGATGGAATAGAGTTAATGATATTAATTCGAGCATGAAGTATACTAAGGTTTTTTTTTGATGGTCTAATGTTTTGAGGATCTGGGGATATGGTCGGTTGAGATGCTTTATGCTGTCTATGTTTTCTCATCGCAGGTGGCTTTCTTATCTTCACTCTTTCTATGAGATGGGGGTTGTGCATTTCGGACTACTGGAAATGGTGCAGATTGTGAACCAATTTCAATGTAACATAGATCGACTTGTATTTCCTAGGTTATCCAACCGTAGTCTAGCATCTAGATTCAAACGTTCATTGTTCGCAGTACTTTTATTTTGAAAAGACCTGAAATGCCTGTCCACAGATGTTGGGTTTTTGGACCTTGATGTGATCAGAAGCTTAAGTTTGCGAGCATAGATTTCATCTTCCAATTTCTCAGTTCGAAATGGATATTTTGTGTGTTCTCACCTTGTCTTTCTATTTCATAATCACCCGTACTTTTGGACGTCTTTTGATAAGTGGCATACTTGATCTGGTGGCTTATTCGGAAGATGTATTTGGAGTACTGCGCTAGTGTACAGGGGGTATTGCCGAGTAATGTTCCTAATTTTACTCATTGCGGACTGTGTTTGGATAAGAATTGGTCTAATGGAGATAATGAACATCCGACTATTCGATTTTGGTAGACTCCTCATTATCTTGGAAGCAGTGTGAATGGAGTGACCACAAACTATCCCCGAGCCAAGGCATAAAGCATATACTAAATACTCCCAAAGAAATACAGCAGCTTGTAGAGGGATAATGTCATATTTCAATGACCAGCAGTGCCAGACTTCTGGTGCAATAACTTGTACCAGCGCTCTGGAACTCGTTTGCGCAGACGTTGGTCATCACTAGAGACGATTTCACCAAATGATGGCAGTACAGTTGCTCCCGCGACTGAGATATATCAGACTATTTCTCCCGGTAACAAAGTAACCTAGACCGAAGCAGCGTATAAGTGAATCAGTTTTGTGAGGGATATGGTGACAAAGTTTGAGGCTCAACAAAGCATAACAGAAGCCAGGGGAGCAGGGGACTTCGAAGGTAGGGAACTGGGTGGGGATGAAGATGAAGGATGAGAAGCACCGTCGTGTTTACAAAAGGTAACGCGAAGGCTACATGTAAGAAATATTCAGCTCCTCAAAGCTATGACGAAAAAGAATTCGACTAGAATATCTAATATTGCGGCTGAAAAATTAGGAACCACAATTCTTGTCTCTGCTTGGAATTACGAACCCACCCAGCCCAGAGCATTTGGTTCCTCTCGCCTATTTATACCATATAGAATACCGATCGCTTCAGAATTTGGTCTCTAGTGCGGATTGTTAGAAATCCCGATTTCAGTATCTCGGTCTAACAGGTCTTTCGTATTTCACCAACAGAATGGATACGGATGACTTCAAAAGAGCCATTCAAAACTTGTCTTTAAATCTTTTTGCAACTAAACCAACAGTGAACATTGCTGGAGGGTATATAATCGTGACTAGCCAAATTTCCACCCGCTCTTGAACTCCCAATTTCGGTCCAGATAGACTCGAAAATAATTTCCGCCGTTGCACCTAAATGAAATATTATCATACAAAGAAAATCATTGTCTATTACATGAATAGATATAGCCGTGACCCATTCATTGTTCATACAAGATTTTCGGTACTACTGCCGCTCTTCCTGGCTGCTTTTCCCTTGCCCACAGAAACATTATTATGCCATTTCACCTCCGTCTCCGTCCTTACCGCGATTTCCATCCGGTCTTTATGTCCGTCGTCTTTCCCATGTCCACCCTGGACATCAGTTAGATCACTCATTCTATCGTAATCTTCATCCCCGGCCCCAATATCCGTCGTATGTTGCGCTACCCTCCTACTCATTTCGTAACCTTCCGGACGTCGCCCCGTTCGTCCGTACCCTTCTGTGGACTTTTTGGCACTGCGTGAACGACTGCTTTCTCCAAAAATCTTCGGGATGATGCGAACAAAGATGGGTTTGAGTGCAGGCGCACAAGCACAAACAAAAGCCATTCCAACTTCGACGGTTGTAATACAAAATACAAGGGAATAAGAGACGTCTGGAGGGGGGTGTCGATCGAAATCGTCGAGAAGGATTATGCGGATTATGCCAACAATAACAGTTCTGGTGCCCAAAATATTAGAGAAAACTGCTAGACATAATTATATCTATGATAATCTATGGAAAGCTTGGACAAGCACTCACACAAAACCAAGAGACAATATACCAATAAGCATGAATTTTTGCTTTCGTTGAATCTGCAGATTATATACAATCCACGTTGGCATCAACAATGCCAACACATCGGTGAAGACACTTACAGAAGCCGTACCGGTAACGAAATCTGAGAAATTCATGCAAACGGCATTGGGATACAAATCCGGATACCAATTAGCTGCAATTGGAATGCAATGAAAAGTCGTAACCAGGAAAGTTGTGACCATCATGAGACCATTGAAGATCAAAAGGCCTATAATCGTTCGCCTAACATTGGTCTTTTGGCCGGTCAGACGGAGGAGAAAGAGGAGAATGGAGGTTTTCACGAGGGCCAAAATAGGATTGTATATGAGTTCGGTCTAGGGTAATCAGCGATGAGATAAGTGAAATAACGCAATCAAAGACTAACCGCGTAAGCATATTTTGCACCAATAACACGATTCCAATCGGGTGGAATATCCCAGACGTGAATTCCGATACAATTGTATATTATCACTGCAGGTCATTAGAAAAGTGTGCTCACATATCAAGGATTGAGAAGTGTGTGCTTGACCTTTGTACGAAGTATATGTCTCTGCCCAATAGACAACCTAAGGAAAATTAGTTGAAAGTCTTGCCAAGAAACGCAGCAAGAGGCTCGAGAATGCTCCGTTCGCAAGTTCGACTGGATCTCTGGAAACCTCGTCGGGGCCTTGAGGATCCATGATCGTTGCTGAATAGTCCTTCCATGTCCTACGAATTGTAATATTGAAACTCACCATCGCAAAGCAGATAACCCAATCATCTACATACTATTAGCGACTTATCAAAGCATCAAATATCACAATGAGCAAACAACTAATAGCCATCACATACCTGCACCAAAAGATCTAGTCAAAGATCTGCTGTACATCCGTAAAGCGAGCGCGACTGTCGCAATGACAGGAAAAACGAAGGTGATGGTAAATGCCTGAGCCTGACGACTATCGTGGGGAAGATCCGCCACATTGACAGCGCCCATATCCATAATGGGCCGGTGAACAGGTCACAATTTCACAATTCCACTCTGAGCTTCATGCAAAAGGAAGTGGAATGAAAAAGACGATGGGTCACTAATCTGATGAGATTGAGAAGAGAATAAAAAAATGAATATCAAAAAATGGGACTATGAACGACACGCGATGAAAAAGCCATCTTATGAGATAGATATGATTGATTAACTGAAGCAAATGGAAGCAACCGACATTGAGAGATTGAAGAAGTCTAAACGTTCAAAATCAGACCTAGCAAAAATATTGAGATGCAAGACCGAGTAAAGGCAAACTTGAAACAAAATACTTGAAGCTCTGATTTTTCATACTCACAGGGGTTCTGATGGTCAATAATGATTCACGTTATTACTGTAAAACTATCGGAGGGATACTTTATTTATGTCGGAGCTAATTCGTCTAAATCGTCTTGTGGATAATTTAATGGATATTGCCTGCCCTGTATAGCGCAGCAATACTTGTAACGGCAAAGCTATGGATCTATCTGATCTCGTATGATATCAGTTTAAAATTCGGATCTTTACCCAGGGACTTGGGTGAAGAAAGGGAATCCCTGCGTGGCAAGGTAATGGAATACGGAAAATAGGTCTTGCGGAATGCTGTGCCTCTCCATTGCATCGCGAATAAAATACTAAAGTTTCGATTTTGTGACAAAGGTCATAGATGAGGGAAAGGACTGACAGGCAACGAGTGGCAATCGGTTCATGTCCGAAATATTGAACTACAGGGTTCTACATATGACTGAATTCAGATTTTGCATCCCCTTTCTCTTGCAGATTTCTTACGTCCGTACAGCATCTGCCGACTGTGACGCTGCACACTCAAGTAGTACAGTGTGAATGTTAGATCACGTCGCATTTGCATGGGAAGGTAACATTTTAATTGCCGGTACCAAGTAAGGAGAAATAGCAAGCCACCGAAGTATAGCGTAACGGCGTAGATTACCGCCAGGTTTATGTGTTCTTTACACAAGCTCGATACATAATGAATTTGATATCAATATAATTTTCCTTTAAGCCAAGCATTTGATGGTCTTATTTAGCGGGTCGATTGCACTTTCCAAGGATGGGATGCTCGAGTAATGAAAAGCTCTATAGTGCAGTACCCCCAAAGCAAAGGTGTTAAAATATCGGTCGATTCATATAAATCTGGCGAGTAGAATTTATCATTGGACTTTATTAGCCAGGCTGAAAAACTCGCTACATTCCACTCTCAATATGCTAAAAAGCCAAATTTTGGCCTGTGCAAATGAATCTCGCTATTCAGATGAAGTCAATCCTAGAAGACCCACCAACTAACACTTGATTAGGGGGGTAGCATGCAGACTGGAGATTAGA
This sequence comes from Monilinia laxa, assembly GCA_009299455.1. Taxonomy (NCBI): domain Eukaryota; kingdom Fungi; phylum Ascomycota; class Leotiomycetes; order Helotiales; family Sclerotiniaceae; genus Monilinia; species Monilinia laxa. Next base: position 1,728,324 of record VIGI01000013.1, read on the forward strand.
TTGATTTCCCAGAGATCCAGGGTGTACGTTATTGCCAGTCACCGGTGACGGCTGATGCCGATTACTTAAAATGTATCCAGTGAGAAGTCCCAGGAGGCGAATATATATGGGGCTAAGATGTCCCGCTGAATGCGAATACAGTACAGTACGTACTACAGTGGCGGGGAAGAAGTATGAATTATGAAGGGGTTCGTACTTTAATAAGTTCTAGTGAACAAAATCAAACTTTCGGATGTTTATCGAATGTATCTGCTAGTAAAAGAATAGAACTGATGAAGATAGATCTGGGTAAGAATCTTGAAAATCTTGAAAATCCACTGGGATTTTCCAAAATGAATATGCACCTTCTTTTCAGCTGTTCATTGTTTTCATTGAAGCCGAGATACGAATAATTTAAGTGATTAATAAACCGAAGAATTAAGAAACCTAAGAATGTCCGAAAGGAAAGCAGAATATTATATATCTGTGAACCCTTTACAGGTCGAATAGTGGCGGTATCTGAGTAGTAAGTAACTAGCTATCTCGGAACCGGTGCAAAAAAACATAATTTTTTGCATCGCGTCACGTGAGATTGGTAGCTTTACTGTACGGAGTACAGTTGCGGTATAAAATGGGAAAACGTGGTAAACCCGCAAAAGAATCCACATTCCAAGCGGAATACTGTAGTATTGATGTTCCGTTACTGTATAGTTTGGAGTTTCGTGGAGCAAGAACTGTTAGATTTTGATCCAATCTGCTGATTTTGCTCGGCTAACCAAAGTGGGGAACAAATTTAGTATACGTAGACATCAATGACCACAAAAACAGGAGATGCTAATTCGCCTAGATGATATCTTTCGATAATATAGTTCGCATATTGATAATCTAGATATTGTTATCAAGTCTCCACACAACCCATATTCTTAAATCTCAACTCCGTTCTACCGTTCTAGCCTTCTAATTCACCAACTGGATTGATCAGGGCCTGGGTGGATTCGATATCTTTTCTGGTGTCTTCGCCGAAGGTACTATTGTTCATCCTCGGCAAATTCATATGCTGTCCAAATTTTAGGACAATGTTTCATGCCGAATTGTCCGTAATCCAAATTTGGTGACTTTCCAATCTAAGTTGAATTAGTGATAGATCTAAACATATCGGTTCTCTTCCGCAATCCGTTTTTTGATCTCTCCATGGCACAAGACAATAGCCAGAAAGGGAAAGTTCTGTCCATGAGATCCCCACTGTATATTCCCTATTGGGACAATACACCTTTCAGCCATACCGAGATATCGAATACCTAGGCTTGATTTTCATCGAGGCATTTGCTGTTAAATAGTTGTTCCTCAATCATGTCCATTTGACTGCACGACACTCCTACCCTCCAATACATCATCTACCCTTTCGCATCCAGAGAAGGAAGTCATTCTTGAACATCAGGTAAGTTTATCTCACACATCCTTGAAAATTTCACGTGTGTTTTGCGATCCTTGCTAAGAAATTGTAGTCATGAAGACATCTCCCTCGCTAGTTGCAGCTGCCGCTGTCTTGGGGTCTGTTTCAGCACAAACCGCAGTCACCTCTAGCTTATACCCAGCTGCAACCACCGTTGTTTCTGACACCAAACCCGCACTCTTCTCTAGCGAAGTCATTCAATTGACTCAAGGGGTTCTTGATAATGTTTCCTCTACCATCAATAATGAATCCATTTCAAGCCTTTTCGCTTTCGAATCCAATGCAACAGTGTCAAAGAGGAACACTAGATCTTGTAAACTTCTCCCCGGCGATTCGTCGTGGCCCATTCCTCTAATTTGGGACATCTTCGACATCCTGCTTGGCGGTTCTCTGATTAAGACCAGTCCTTTGGCTGCAGTCTGTTACCCGGAATGGCCAGAATATGATGCAACCAAGTGTGCATCCATCACAGCCGACTGGTACTTTTCGGAATTACATGAGGCTGATCCAACCTCAATTCAACTTCCTCTCTACCAAGGTCGTACTTGCATGCCTCCTGGATTTAACTACACAGACACCTGTGAGCAGGGTGGTTACCCCGTTTATGCTGTCAACGTCACAAATGTTGCACAAATTCAACTCGCCGTCAATTTTGCACGAAACCTCAACCTCCACCTCGTGATCAAGAATACTGGTCACGACTTCAACGGAAAAGCATCCGGCAAGGGTGCCTTGACCGTGTGGACACATCATCTCAAGGACAAAGCTTACTTGTCCAATTTCACTGCTGCCAATGGTTATACTGGGCCTGCTATTAAGGTTGGTTCCGGTATTTTGGTTCACGAGGCTTATGAGTATGCCAAATCCTTAGGAGGAACTGTAGTTGGTGGTGAAGCTGTAACTGTTGGAATGGGTGGTGGTTATATTGCTGGTGGTGGTCACTCGCCTTTGAGCAGTTTCTATGGCATGGGAGCTGATCAAGTATTGGCTATGGAAGTTGTCCTTGCCAATGGCGAATTTATTACTTGTGATTCGAAAACCAACTCTGAGGTCTTCTGGATGCTTCGAGGTGGCGGCGGTAGCACTATCGGTGTCGTAACATCCCTCACTGTCAAATTGCTCCCCAAGATCACAACTACAACTGTTAGCTTCAACTTCACCATAGGAGATACCCCTGGCAATGACTCCTTCTGGGGAGGTGTTCAAGCATACATCGACAATGCTCAGAGATTCGTTGATGCCGGCGCTTATGGATATTATTATCTTGGGGCTAGCGCTTACGAAATCGGTGCTGATGCGGGTAGTACTGATTATTACTTCCGCATGGAATCTTTCGTCGCACCAAACATGACAGTCGCTGAGACTCAAGTACTTATTAAGCCTTGGTTTGATGTTCTCGATAGCCTCAATATCACCTACAATCCTTGGTACAACCATGCCGATAACTTGTAAGTCATCATCCTTAATTTCTTCTCTTCGCCTACCACCAACGTCCACATGTACTAACAATAATATACAGCCATGATGCCTGGGTTCCTGCCTTCCCTGAAGAGTATGTTGGAACCGACATTGTCAAGACCGCCTCTCGCCTCATGCCCCGCTCAGTATTTAGCGACGAAAATCTCCGCAACCAAACTTTCGCAGCTCACAAAGCTGCCGTCGAGCAAGGTTTCTTTATTGCAGGTTTCCACATCTCCGGAACCGGTATTGCCGTTGATCCTCCGACCGATTCAGCCGTTCTCCCTGCTTGGCGTGATGCCACCATGCACACTATCGTGGGAGCCCAATTTACCGCTACCAGCACTTGGGCTGAAATCGAGACTGCTTTCTATGCTGTTACATCTTTCATGGATGTTTTCCGTGCCATCGCTCCTAATTCAGGAGCTTATATGTCTGAAGCTGATCTTATTGAGCCTAATCAGACAGTTGCTTTCTACGGTGCCAACTACGATAAGCTTTACGCATTGAAGCAAAAGTATGATCCTACTGGCATGTTATTTGCTGTCACAGCTGTTGGGTCAGAGGACTGGGAGATCCAGACCACTGATCCTATTCCTAAAAGCTGGAATACTAATGGTAGACGTTGCCCCGTTTAACGAAGAGGGGTTGGGAGACTGTATATAAATAGTAAAGAATACATGAATAATTTTAATGAACATAGTACAACCAATAAACCAGGTTTTTGCTCTCGAGATATGCAATGAGTTCTTTCGATTGATACCCTTGCTCAAGAGCTGAATACATATCAAGTCTCTCAAGCCTTGAACAGAATTGAAATACCAGTTAGGTGTTTATGTATGGGTGTCCAGCGTTGGTACAATAGAGAACGCAGGCAGTTGATTTGACCTAATGAGGAGATGTTGAAAGTACCGGGTGGTCCAGACCTGTGAATGGCCCAAGAACGAACCTCAAGACTTCTGTGGCCTCCTCGATTTGAAGAAGGTTAATTAGCAGTTTTAGGGAAACTCCTGTGGAAAATTATACAATTGCTTGACCAAATATTGAAACCGACGAATTGCATGGTGCCACCGATATGTGCTTCGGGAACAAATTTATTCGTTCCAGTGACACCATATGCATGACGACATAACAAAAGTGAGATTCCTTTAGCGTATGAAGTACTCCGCGAAGGTCCTGAGATCAAACAATTTGCTTGGTATAGCCATCTCAAGCTCCGAGTCCGAGATGTATGGCCCACCTGATCATGACTATCGCCTATAGGTTAAGAAACTCTATCCTATAACCCGAAATCAAGAATTCTCAGTCTATTAAAAGGATTCTTAGCCTTTGGTTAGCAATCAAACTCGAAGCAAAATAGATCCAAAAGTCTTATTTAAAGATGTGTAGAATTGGCCCCCGGGTCAAAACCACAGATATTTGACTAAAGTCCCCGTCTGCCCGTGTCAAATTGACGAGGACATTTCGTTTTAGTCTTAAAACTTGAATTAATATCAAAGTAAATACGACCACAATGCCTCCATGATCCACTTGGACCTTATTATAGGAAGAGTATCTAACTTCAAGCTTATTCTTTGGAATCGACAGTGGGTTGATCCATTGTTCTCATGTCACACTGCAGCTGATCATGATGGCGGGTTGAGATACGATACTTGAGCCGTAGTGATGGAACTATCCATATGAAGCCGATAATTAGACGATGTCGAGGTTGGCAGGTCGGATGGACGTCCATCTAAGCTCAAATGGACTAGTAGGGCATTTTTCGAAAAAAAAAGGTTAATTATGCGAATCCACCCGACCTTTAACTAAATTCATAATTTTCCTACAAATTAATTATTAATAATATATATTATTAAATTTTGATTTAATATTTTAATTTCATTTCCAAACGTTTTTAAAACGTTTAAAAGTTAATATTTCATAATATAGTATAATTTTTAAGATTTTATATTATATAGTTTATTATAGAGGATAAGTTATATACGAGCAAACGAATCATAGGGATTAAAAATAATAATAATATATAGGATATACTAAGTAAGCTAAAAGATTCTAATCCTTTTATATAATATAAAAGGATCATATTTATACTAGTGTAATAGAAAGGGTTTTTACCAAAATCGGATTTTAGTAAATCATATAATACCGAATGGATTATTAAAAAAGTAATCAATTCGAAATGTGTATGTTTTAGAGCCAGCGAGAAAATCATCCTTCGATATGTAAGAGAATTTATATAGCGTTAACTTTAAGTAGCGTTAAACTTTTATTATAATATAGTATTGATTCTATATATAGTATAAGCTATATACAAAAATTTTATAGTCACGTGATCTACATTTCAATATTATAAAGAAAATAATATCTTATTTATTTATATTTTTATTTTTAATCATTTTTAATTATTTTTAATTAAATATAATAATATATAGTTTAAAAAAATGAATCCCTTTTTTATTAGAAATTAATATTAATAGTTAATTCATTTTTTTTATTTACTTTTTATTTTAATTCTTTTTTTTCCTAGTTTATAAAACGATTTTTAATATTTTTTTAAAATAAAGGGGGGGTTCATTTTTTAGAGTAGAGGGCTCTAAAACAGCAGCGAGCATCGCTCGCCCTTAATATATACTAATATTCGAGTGTAGGGGATTACATGTGTATATGATCACATGATATTCTGTGATAATAATAAAATTATATTAATTATATTAAAGTTTCAATAATTAAATATTATATAATATATATTATTAAACTTTAAATGAATATTTTAAAACGTTTAAAAAAATGTTTAAAAGTTAATATTTTATATTATATAATAGAATTGTATTTATCGAAATAATCACGTAACATGCTAGGCTTCGCATTAACGCCTTAGCATTCTATATAGTCGTCATTTTTATAGCATTTAAATAATAATTCTTTTAAATAATAATAACGTATTTATAATATTTCTATTATTAATTTTCATTTTGCACTAGATTAAACTAATAATATTAATTATTATTAATTTAACCTAATGAAAAGTGAAAGTTAATAATAAGTATATTATAAATACATTATTATTACTTTAAAGGATTACTATTTAATATTATAAAACGACAACTAGATAGAATGCCGAGGCGTTAGCGCGACGCCTAGCGCTTCACGTGATTACCCGATAATACATTAAAATTTAATAATCAAATATTATATAATATTAATATTAATATTAATTATATTATACGTAAATTTATATTGATTTTGAATTTAATTTTTAAAACGTTTAGAAATTAAATTGAATATTAGATAATATATGAATAATACATTATTAATAATCAATTTGTATAATCTTCATAGATTTTCATAAATTTTATAAAAAGTCCACTCAGATGGACGTCCATCCGATCTGTAGACTCTCGGCAAGAGTCACCTTCTACCTGTACAGCAAGTACTCCAACAACCTCAAAGCTCAGAACATTCATGACAGCTTTCCACTCATTATCATAAGAATCCAGAACTCAATCCCCATAGAGCTGGTTAATGTAAGATTGATTTTGTTATGATTGATATATAGTTAATGTTGAATGTTGATGTGGTAAGGTTATTTCTTACAATCCGAGAATGCTCACAACCTCACTTCGAATTCCTCACTCCCAATAAATCATCCAACGTTCCCCCTTCAAAGCTTTGATAGAGAGATTGGTAGAACTCGCACAATATCGCACTCTACTACTTGAAGTTCTACTCTCATTGCTACCCAGCTCATACACTCATTCACTTACCTGCTACCACTCACCATACCGTTTAACAATACCCAAAGAAAACAACAACACATGCGCAAAATGTCCACCATCACAATTGGAACTCTCCCACGTCTATCCCCAAAAGCTCTCTCAGATATTCTTCTTTCTTACGCTTCTTCCAACCTCGATGCGCCTTCCACACCGCGGAATCTAGCTATTATCGATGTGCGCGACGATGGTATGTTCCTCTCACCTCCATTTCTCGTCATAAGAAAATATCGCTGCATTGGCCCTTGCAAGCCCCTCATTCACATTGTTAACTTCAAGTTACACCGCAGATCACATTGGCGGCCACATCAAACATTCTACACATATCCCATCTTCCACTCTCGACTACAAAATCCCTGAGCTAGTTCGAAAACTTAAAGATAAAGACACGGTTGTGTTTCATTGCGCATTGAGTCAGCAGAGAGGTCCCAGTGCCGCCTTGAGATATATACGTGAAAGGGAGAGGCTCGTAGGTACAGGAGTCGTTGGGGAAACTATGAAGAAGAATAAAGAAGAGAACACAGAGAAGAAGGCTGATGATGATGGAAAGTGGGAAGACGTTGCAGAGGGCACCGAAAAGAAAGAACAAAAGGTCTATGTACTAGACAGAGGATTTGTGGGATGGCAGGAGATATATGGTGAAGATACACGTCTGACTGAAGGATATAGGAAGGAAATTTGGCAGGATGGTTATTGAGACGATGTTGGGGGATTCCGGCACCAAACTACATACAATGAACCATTTTATTGCACCGATGCGCCCAAGTTTGGACTATCTGCATGAGGATATTTATTTTCTATATATACATGAAGAAGGATTTAATTTTCTATGGAATTTCATAGCGTTTCCAACTTGCGCCTCTTATACAAATCACCTCTCATTCGAATCTATAGAAGAGCTGCTAGTGTAAGACTTATCTTTAGCTACCTCTGCCTTCTCTCCAACCAGAGCCACGCCTATCACTTTATGGATTATTTCCGTTTTCAGGGAAGAAGGATCCCACCTCGCACATATCAATGTATACCGGTTGAAGGCCACCTGCTACCTCCACACCCGGTTCATTGAGTTGTCGGAGATACAAAGCTTGTGATTGAGTGATTGGCATCTTCGAATATCCTTTGTCGATACTTTCCCTGATACAATCTCTCAGAAGATGAGTGATCCAATCATCCCCCCGGGCACCCATGCCCATGGCGTCGAAAAAATCAGAGAATGAATCAATAAGATGGATACGCCTTATGCAATTCGCGAGATGTTTAGCTGATCCTCTAGATGGTGCACCATGACGTTGGAAAGCTTCATTTTCTAGCTGGGATAACGGTTTCCTTGGATTTCCCACTGCTGTTAATCTAAACAGGTTCAAGAACATCAAGACTCTGTAAGATGTCTTACCAGCCTCGAATGTTTCCCTAAGGCGATAGTGAGAAATATCCGAAGGTTCCATATAACTTAGCCCCACCATGTTCTTTCCTAGCTGCCCATCGAATATCCATACAACATTTCGGGTGATTGTCTCCGTGATAATTGCCTCCATAACGCTGTTTGATATTTCGGTATCGCTGATAAGTGAAGCTACAAGAAGATGACCAAGGTTTGGACAGTATGTCTCGGAAGTTTTGCCGTCGATAAACTCCTTGAGCATGTCATTCGCGGAATTCACAATCGATTCATCTTCTACCGCAAGGCAAATGAGTAGGTGAAACAGGTGAAAATATGACTCTATTGCTTTCTCCGAACCATGTGTCAAAGTACTTTTGGGCATCTCTTCATGTGGGTAATAAGGTGCCCTATATGTGTTTTCCTCTGTCTCCTTATTGAGTTTCACCACCACATCGTTCATGAAATGATAGATCAATTTAAATTTCGGAATACTCCCAAGTCTTGCTGCGGCTCTAATCAAGTTCAAATGCCAGTAGATTGACTTTGCAAGCTTGATTTTCTTCCAATGTCCTTCAGAGATCGGTAAAGGAAGCCAATATTGAAACTTGATGCCTTGAACCGAGCGGCGGACGGTATGTGTCCAAAAACCATCATAGGATAGTAAATCAAACTCTGAAGAAATTATCCCTTGCCCGGTTTCTTTTTTGTCAATGCGCACTCCGACCCCCAGTCTAACTGTTTTATAATCTTGCTTGCAGAAGAAACACTGCAATTCTCGCGTACGGATCAGGTCATACCTTACATCAAGGTGTCAGTGTCTTTGCCCATATTCTCGAAACAGCCGGGATTGAGAGGGAAAGTAGGCTCACTGTGCTATCATACGACTGACTCTACTCCATGCTCTTGCAAAGAGTATCAGGTCCTCAGTTTCCAAGTTTTCGCATATTGATAGAATTACTTCATCCGGAAGTTTAATTCTTTGTATCATTCCTTTGGAATTATTGTTTGAGTTTTGGGAAATTGTATCCTGAAGGTCCATTGTTTCCATACCAGTCGTCAACGGTGCATCGGATATAGCAACGGCGCTGTCCTCGGGTACTTCTTTGTCAGAGCACTTGGCACAAATGAATTTCTTCGCCTCACTCTTACTTCGCGTCTCTTTTCGATAGGCGTTCAAGTTTACATGCCCATTTCCATCCACTTGTTCAATCTCATCGCTCGCAAAGAAACTGAGTAACTGAATTGCGATCCCCTTCAAAGTGTAGGCCGAGGTCCATCCTTCCATTGTATTCAATAAAGATGCACAAATATATTTGCCTTTGACATTCGGATGTGAGATAACAGTGTTCATTTCAATACTTGGAGGTTGAAGTGGATAATCTGCAGGAAACTCGATAGTCATATGAAGATGACCATATCCATCCACAGCTAGGATAAGACAAGCGGAATATATGTTCTCTTCATCAATGTGCAGGGTGATATTTGGATATGGCTTAGTTTGCAGTTCTGCAATATCTAGAAGAAGACGCCGATGGAGGGTGTTATCAGTCATACTGGGCTGATGATGGTTAACGGTTAATTATTGTTGTGCAAAAGTGCTGGAATAGATGTTTAAATTACAGATCTCAAAGTGTACCTACACGATACCAAAGTAGTCACAAACTTAGAAGTCCAAAGTTTCTCTAGTAGGGAGTGGAATCTAGTGTTTGTTGCACGCAAGTAGCTTCTCTCGATAACTCTAGACCGTTCTTTCCATTCATATGTCTTTCTGGTAAGAATTCCGAAACTTGGGGGAAGATTGGAAAAGTATGAAATTCAACACGAGATCTTGGACTGCGGAACTTCCATATTCGTGAAAATGTAAAAAGAAGTGTTAAATGTTCCCATTCGATTATACGGATATGTGAGAATCGAATTGTTTATATCTATACTTGTACTAATTTACTATCATAGTCATGGCTCTATTCACATTCAAATTCACATCCAATCACATTCAAAAAATCATATTCCCAATATCTTCCAGATGTTCAGGGACTCAAAATCCACTACAACATATTTCGGTGCATCGTTTCATTCATTTCATACTATTTATATTTTATACCTTCGAAATGGATTCTTTCACATACATTTCTCCCTCGACTCTAGTTGATGTTTCCCGTCGAATGATTTGAATCCGAGTGATGGTGAAGTAGTTTTATACTATTAATAATTTTCGGCAGCTCAAAACGAGTTCTGTATTTTCTTCACCTGGATTTATTGAGGTCGCTTTTTGTGTAAGGTTTTTTTCTGATGTTTTTCTTTTTTGATTTCAGGGAATTTGGGGCTGTCGTAGTGATTTGCTGGCATTTCGACGTGTGTCGTAGGTAGATCATTGAGCAGGATTGGGGAACTGGCAGGATTGTTTTGCTGTTGATCGTGGGTTGTTTTGGTTGATGGGGATCTTTCAAGGTTAAAGGAGAGGGCATAATAAGCGAGGGAATGAAGAGAAGATGGGAAGAAGAAGAAAAATGGTTCTCGTTAAATGATTTAGGTTTTATTTTTGATATACTCTATCTACCCAGCGAATGGATCCTTAACTCAACAATCTTATATAATTCCCCCCCTCCCCTTTCCCAGAATCTAATACGTCTCCACTCACTATAATAATCAATGTACCGATTTATCCAATATATGATAATAATCCGTTTAACTCAGAACCACCGAACATAAAGCATAAAGACCCATCAAACAACGCCAAGCCGAAAATCTTGCAAAATGGTATAACGGTTTAGAATGAGTTCTCACCACTTCTATATCAACTTCTCGATTCTGGCTAGGACCAGAAAAGATGCGCTATATGGTTGAATTCCAAGGCCAAGAAACATCTTTGGTGCAAGTCTTGATGTTTGGAGTAATGGGTTGGATGCGTTTGATGATTCTATCAACTTTTCATAGATGTAGACGCCAGAATGTACTGTGGACTTAGACCATCTCTATGAGACAATCTCTTTTGTTATGCTATTGGAGACACATATGTCGTGTTGTATCTATGTTGCACATGAGTTTAGGTCAAAATGGAGCTGATGAGCTGAAGAGGTATTGACCATCTGCTGGTTCTACTCTCACCTAACCGTTTGAATTAGAGACCAAGTTATGATTCAATAATTTTTATGATTGGGTTGTCGGAGGTGCAGGATAATGGCGTAAGGTTAGTAAGAAGGTAAATTGGTGGTTTGAGATTAATTATATGGAAAGTGTTTGTTTTGATTTTCGCTTGGGAGTTTTGACTGTGATGAGGGGCACGGATAGTTGTAGTTTTGGCTCTATGGCCGAATTCTCAATGTATATATGTGAGTGTAGAAGTACTAATGTATGTCGATGAGAGGTTGAGGGGGGGCTTATGTTTATTCAAGGTGTGGACTGAAGGATTGCCATTAAATTAGAGATTTTGGATAAAAACACTGTATCATACAGCAACGATGAGGTGAATATAACACTGCAAGTCTCTACAAATCCAACGGTTTTCCTCTATCTATTGATCACGTATTTATTGATTCACCTACTCACATGTGATAGCTCTGCAATCTATATAACGACACAATACTCACTGTGAATAGATACATACACACAATCAAACAAACCCAACAGAACTACCCCTAACCCCCGTCATCACGACCAACCAACCAATCAACCCACTCCTCCGAACGAATAGAACCAAAAGTCCCACCTCCTGAACTTCAAGATGAATTAGACAACTAAATATTGTGATTGTGATCGTGACCAAGTGACATAAAATAATACCACAATCAATCAATTATTCGGGTCAATCAGCTCCGAATCACACATGTATTGAGTGAGTAGTCTTACTTCACAACATTAAGAATTCGAGGCACCTAGGTATCTGCGCTCCGCATTCCAATCGCATTAACACGTGCAATATCAGAAATGGGGGTTGAGATGCGTTATATACACTAACTATTTTGATTCGGAGATTGAGTATAGATTGGTGATTGGGTATCGTAGATGGCTGGAATTCTATTTATTTATATGATTTGATTTTATTTTATTTTGTAGTTGATTGCGGTTCAGTGTTCCCGTGGACAATACTGTAGGCTCGAGCTGGGCTTTGAGGGTTAGAACTAGGGGTTTGTTGTCGGCCCGTTGTTCCTGCGCGTGTGTGTATGTATGTATAGATGTATGTATATGTGTAAATGTGTGTATGTATATGCAGATAGAGAAATTTATAGATCTGTAGATGGATATATGGGGAAATTGGTGAGAGAAATGGGAGGGAATGGATTGGGATGGATGCATATGATATGTATAGCAATAAAGATGAGGCGAGGAAAGTGAGGTATAGTATACGGGTTTAAGTGGTTAATGCATTGTTGAGCTGAGCTGCGTATACTGTAATCTATGTGTACTGTATATCGACAGGAAGAATGCAATTCAACGCAGGGTCTCCAAGAACTATCTAGAGATAGATGGCCTGAGACGCGACGCTTGAAAGGGAGAGGCTATGTTGAACGGTCCGATGAGATGCACTGGTGGAAAGGGAATGGGAGTCTTGCGTTCAATGTTCTGTTGTATAACATCTATGTGTGAATCAAGACAGACGAACATTACCATGTTGATCTGGGAATACTACTTCATGTATTCGCGGCTAAAGCGTTTACATGCGTTGAGTTTCTTGTTGAATGGCAACGAAGTAAGTTTGTGGGATTTGAGATGATGCGGATGGTAGGCCATTACTGATGGTAATGTCGGTAAAATTCGGTAACTTACGATTTTGCTGGGCTGATTTGGATATTTGCCTTGCGAGCTTAAAGGGGTATAGTTCTATTGGATTACTTAATTATCCATTCATTGCCTCTTATTGTAAGAATTGGGGTCGACCAATCATGAATATATTTGTAAAAATACTTGTACCAAGTTGTCGCCATCAACTCCAATACTCGATTATTTTAATATTTTCATCAAAGATCTTATACTCAAGCTCAACCTCAACTGTAGGTGGATCTGGATGTAGTAATGAAAAAGAGAAAACGGACCGAAAGGGAGAGGAAGATTCTGGATAAATTCTTTCGGACTGAGGGAGATGATATGATTTTTCCGAATATCATCATATTTTATGTTGAATCGAGATCTAGAATTCGGTGGAAGATACCTCCGTATGCTATTGTTGAACCGAGTAAAAATCTGAAGTTATCGTGAGATTTGTGGGTCTTGTTATCATCGTGATTGATGTGAAAGTGGATCGACCATATTGATACAGTATTGGGTGGAAAGAAGGTGTTCGATGATAGGAGGGGAAGAAAGGAGGGAGGGAAGAAGGGAAGAAAGTTCTAGATGAGTCGGGTTAGATAAGAGTAGAAACTAGAATTATCTATGAGTAGGAGTAGCTTCCTGATCATCATCATCTGTATGGTATGGTATGGTATGGTATGGTATGGTATGGTATGGTATGTATGTATGCATGTAGTACGCATACATAGTACAAGAGAAAGATTTACGAATTACTTTCTATGCAAGGCATGAATTGCAGTATGAATTGCAGTATGATGTATGTATGTATGAGTGATGAGCTATGAGTGATGATGTATGAATTATGGTGTATGAATCAATCACAATTCAAGATTCAAGATGTATGCATATGGATTATGATGTATACTTTATGTATACAGTAAGGTTACCAAACTCTTATGGGTATTCCATGCGGTACCTTAGTTCTAGTTCTATTTACCAACAAACCGGTGAACCAACAAGAAAAGAATATCGGAGAAGAATTATTCCACACAATCAAACCGTTTACCTAGATACCATACGGAGTACATGCATCCATACACCCACCCATACGTATATATGTGGTCGGTCATAGGTCACTCGCTTGGCAAGCTATATCGAGATTACTATGATACCATCTATCATCAACTCTGAGTCCAATTCCGTTTCATCGTGAATCACGAATTATGATCCAATCAATTCATTTTCTTGCTATGCACGCTTATACTGTAAGTTTCAAGTTCCACATTTCATTGGACTTCATAATCATCCCCTACTCCGTACTTATCTACCTGATTATTCAAGCCAGGCGAAGTGACGTGAAGCGTGATTCCGTATGTGCATTTATATACCGCATTTGAGTGAGTAGATGCGGGTAAGAAAGGGTAAGGAAGGGTAAAGGGTAAGGGACAAGGTTAGTAAACACATATCATATTACAAACGACGATGGTTCTTTGATAAGCTTTCTTCTCGTGAGCTGTAAACTGTGAGCTGAGCTGTGGGCTGCGTTGGCTATCTCTTGTCCCTTGAAGGTTTCTATAGGCAACGAACAAACGGAACATATGCAATGAAACCAATGGAATTTCTATTCGGTGTAGCTTTGCATGTTGTTTGGGATTCTGTCCCTTCTGTATGTTGCAGATATTACATGCTCATGGTCTTTTGCTTTGATGTATACCTCTGCATACCTGATCTATACTCATACGCTGTCTCATACTGTAGATATCTCTCTCTCTCTCATCTATTAGATCCTCCGGTCTGGCCCTACTCCAAGTCTCTACATGTATGCATCTATCTGCACGTCCCTTGACTTCAGTTGATCATTACCCCTAATGAATACAACAAATGATAATACCTTAAACTCCCCTCGCTATCCCGAATCCCTCACCCCCCTCTTCTCCACTATGAAAACCCCGGGTTATTTACTCCGTATGGAATGGTTGATGGTGGGAGTGGTAGTAGTGATAACAGGAGTGGGAATACTAGTAGGAATAGTCGGAATAGGCACGATCTCAGTAGTAATATTAACAACAATAGTAATAATCGTAGTAGGAATAGCAATAGGAAGAAAGTTATGCACAAGTAAAAAAAGGATCACTGCGTCATACAAGATCGTTAATCCTCCTTCTCATTAACTTCACCCACCAAGTCAAGAAATCATCAAATCAATAAACGCTCCATTCATCTCAATGCATTGCATTTCAAACCTGGAGTTAAGCGTGTCGTCGTCAATAAATCATGGGTCCCATGGGTCCCATGGGTCCAAATGAATTTCATCGCTGGATCGGTCTATTCATGATCATCCATGGATATTCATTCATGTTCACCTTCACCTTCATTCACAAAGGGCCCACCCCTCTTCATCACGATGTTGTCGTAAAGTACAGCAGATAATATGCTTTCCAAATCCCTCTTTATTCAAATCCTTAATTCTCTACGTCGCCCCTCATTGGTTAACATCTTTAAACCCAACCAATAACGTTCATTCCCCGCAAAATGGGCGGCGGCTTGTCATCATTAACGTAGCCTTTTCCTTCTTCCTCCAATCCGAGATGCCGTTGCTGCTTCATATGTGACCATATAGCACAAGCCAAGAAAGATACTCTAGCTGTAGTGGCCACAAACGTGTGACCTTGCTTTTGGCTTCCAATACCTAGGTAGGCAAGGTAAGCTTTGCCTTAACCGTAGTCCCCTGCGCCCATTATTGTCAATATATATGTGTGTATATAATATATAAGTATCACCTCCTTCCCAGATTTCTCTTCTTTTTAAATTATATCATTACATTTTCATTTTCACCATCTTCAAACATCTTTGCGTCTCGCTTGCCTTTCGTCTCGATACCCCCTTCCAATTCTTAAACGAAACATTATAGTCATCAGGTCGACTCATACCTCCTCGAATCTACCCCGCCATTGATAGATTCTGATATTATTTATACCTACATACCTACTGTCAACTCCTATACACGCTTCGCATTCATATCCCTATTACTACATCTAAATCACCTATTCTTCCATCCACCATATTTCAACATCTACAAATTGTCATTCGTCATCTATCATTATGGGTTTAAAAGCAGTTCATTTCGGTGCCGGAAATATCGGTAGAGGTTTTGTTGCTGAATTTGTGAGTTTATATTTATTTTCATTTTGCTCAACTACGGTTCTAGATCTCGGGGATTCTTGTGAAACTAAGATGATTCTTCCCTCTCGAGGAATATCTTCATAACTTGTTACTTCCTTAAGAAGCCTATTCCCTTGCTCTAAATCTAAGACACAAACCTGTCAAACTCATGAAACATCACTAATCATATCTTTATTAGCTGCACAAATCCGGTTATGAAGTCGTCTTCTGCGATGTCATGGACAGCATTATCCAAAAATTGCAAAGCACCCCCTCATACAAAGTGATACAAGTTGGAGCAGAGGGATCAAGCGAAGAAACCATCACCAATTACCGTGCCATAAACTCGAAAACCCATGAAGCCGATGTTATTGAGGAGATTCGAACAGCAGATGTAGTGACATGCTCTGTTGGTCCGAATATTCTCAAGTTCATTGCACCAGTCATTGCAAAGGGTATCGATGGCAGATCCAATGATGCAACCCCAGTTGCTGTTATTGCCTGCGAAAACGCCATTGGTGCAACGGATACTCTCGCCAATCATGTAAAGGGAGATCATACACCTGAGAATCGTCTAGATGACCACCACGAGCGTGCACGTTATGCCAACTCTGCCATTGATCGTATTGTTCCAGCTCAAGATCCAGATGCAGGTCTTGATGTTAAGCTTGAGAAATTTTACGAATGGGTTGTTGATCGTTCACCTTTCCATGATCACGAACCTCCAGCGATCAAGGGTATCAAGTGGGTGGATGATTTAATACCATACATTGAGCGTAAACTCTTCACTGTCAACACCGGACACGCCGCTGCTGCATATCACGGATACTACCACCAAAAAGCCACAGTTTATGACGCCTTACAAGACCCCAAGATTCTTAAAGAAGTCCACATGGCATTGGAAGAAACCAGCAGATTGATCGTCGGCAAACACGGCATTGAAGCACGAGAACAAAAGGACTACGTGGACAAGATCATCACTAGAATCGGAAACCCACATCTTGAAGATGCAGTAGAGAGAGTTGGTCGTGCACCCTTGCGCAAATTGAGCCGAAAAGAAAGATTCATTGCCCCAGCCGCAGAACTCGCTGAAGAAGGAAAGGAATTTGGTGCTTTATTATATGCTGCTGAGATGGCTTTCCGTTTCCAAAACGTTGAAGATGATGAGGAATCTAAGGAATTGGCCAAGATCATGTCTTCAAACTCACCTGAACAAGTCGTGGAGAAGGTCTGCGGCTTAGAATCCGATCACCCATTATTCCCTCATGTTGTAGCGGTTGTGAAGAAGGTACAGGCTGATGAGTAGAGCCACAAAAGTTTAGAGTTATAGACTTTTGATGTTTTTGTTTTGTTTTGGGATATTTTGGGGTCGAATGGACATGATATGATATCAATGGATTGGATAGCGGGCAAACTTATGGGCGTTTTAATGATTGAATTAATCATATCTTCAATGACAGTGTAATGCTCATCCCAACTGGATAAATTGGCATAGTATATCCTAGAATCATAGCATGAAATCAAAAATTGAATGAATTATGATGATTGATAAGTTCCTACCACTTGGCCTTTCCTCTTGGTGAACTGAGGCTTTGTGCAAATGGTTGGGCAGAAGGAAAAAATCTTCCTCTTACAGTAAGTAGCCTCGTACACCTGCACCCGACAATAGTACAAATGCAAGATTTCCATAAGTTGACCCATTATGTTGGATCTCGATGAAATGAAATGTAATCATCACGGCCTAACTGTTTGATTTGGGGACGTATGTGCGTACCTATCGACAGCGACTTCAAGTTCACAGAATAGAAGCTATTCCAAGGTCCGTTTTATATATGTCATGGACTTGGTGGAATATAAATTTTTGATGTCGTCATTATCATGAGGCTCTTCATTGAGCCCTTTCATATCCATCAACCTTTCATCCATCCATCCATCCGTCTTCTTGATTGATTTGATTGAGTAGGAAAAGAGTATTGTCGGCTATACAAAGTTACAAAAGGTGGGATGAAATAATTTATACTCGGGGATCACGGAACCGAGGCCGAATGACCTTTGCCCCGCCATTCCAATCAAATCAATTTGCGGAGGTAGTGACTAGGAAGGTAGTGACTGGGGAGGCATTTCCAGTTCCTACGAGTGACCAGAAGTGGAAGGATAGAGGAAGAAGAAAGACCTCGGGACGAAGGAGAAGAAGAAAAGTTGGAAAGGAGAAGGAGAAGGAAAAGAAAAAGGACATGGAAAAGGAAAAGGACATGGAAAAGGACAAGGACGGAGAAAAGACTTTAATTTGGATTTGATTGGAAAGTTGTCTCTTCTTTCTTTCTTTCCTGCAACTGCAACTTCAAATCTTGCACACATACTTTATGATTATTTTGTATCACATCAATCACATCAATCACATCAATCACGTCAAAGACAGAAGAGATGCCAGAAAAGATCCTCGATGATATCTCTCATAGGAGATTTAATCCGTTGCGGGGTACTTGGCTTCTCGTTTCCCCTCATCGTACCAAGAGACCATGGCAGTAAGTTTTCTCTTCTTTAGATGTTTGTCCCAATATATCATATATACATATATTTGTTCATCACTCTTCTAACATCCATCAAAGAGGTCAGCAAGAATCGCCTTCAAAGATTACACTTCCAGAATATGATCCAGCGGTATGTTGGAAGATTGAAGATGTGGTCGAGTTTGGTTGTGAAGACCGGTTGACTGACTGATTCTAAAGTGTTATCTATGCCCAGGTAACAAACGCGCCCAGGGAGATGCAAATCCTCAATATAAAAATACTTTTGTTTTTGTGAATGATTATAGTGCGGTAAAGGAGGTGCAGGCTGAGTATGCGCAAGATGTGGGTTCAAAAGGTTGGCTGTTCAATTTCTTTGAAGTCCTTATTCCTTCCATTTTCTATACTTACACAAGATCTAACAAAAACTTCAATTCCTTAGACCTCTCGAACGCTCTTTTACGCGCTGAGCCTGTAACAGGAAAATGTTACGTCTTGACTTTCTCCCCTTCGCACAACCTTACCCTTGCGGACCTCACTCCTGCTGAAATTCTTCCCGTCATACAGACATGGACTGAAATCTACGCCGCCCATTTATCTCCCTCTTCACCTCTTGCAAGTGTCGCGCAACCTACCACTCTTGCTCCATCAGGTCATAATATTGGTGCACCAAATCAACAGTACAAATGGATGCAAATCTTTGAAAATAAAGGTGCTGCAATGGGTTGCTCAAATCCCCATCCTCATGGACAAATTTGGACCACCACTGGATTACCTGAAGAGCCAGCTTCTGAACTCGTCAATCTTCTTAAATACCATCAGGAAAATTCTGGCCGTCATTTATTGGAAGATTATGCCAAGCTTGAGATAGAAAAAGAAGAAAGAATCGTGTTTCAGAATGGGAGCTTCTTAGTCGTGTGCCCATGGTGGGCTACATGGCCATTTGAGGTTATGATCATTAGCAAGACTCATAAGAGAGGTTTGGTTGATTTGAATGATGAGGAAAAGTTAGGTTTTGCAGAGGCTGTTGCAGAAGTCACGAGAAGATATGATAATTTGTTTGAGACGAGCTTTCCTTATAGTGAGTAATTCCTTTTGCCGTACATTCAATTTTCTTCTTGGCCTCTTCGTTCATCCTACCCATTTTTACTGCTCTCCTGCTCGGAAAGTTTTGGTTTGACGGACAAATAGGTTCCGGAATTCACCAAGCTCCATTAGAGGGTACGGAAGAGGAAATTAATGCTTCTTACTTGCATATGCATTTCTATCCCCCTCTTCTCAGGAGTGCAACCGTGAGGAAGTTTTTGGTTGGCTATGAGTTGATGGCTGAGCCACAACGGGATATCACTCCAGAGCAAGCCGCTGCTAAACTAAGGGAGTGCGGTGGAGAGTTGTATAGAAAGAAGTTGTAAAGTATCAAATGTGACAATGGGGGAGGATGTTCGGTATGGGAATAAGGGGGGAGGGGGGGGGGGGGGGGTGTAGACGGACATTGATTTTGGCGGGCATGAATGATTAGATGTTAGACATATAGTCCATTCAACTAGAGATTAATAAGACAAATATGTTTAATATTTGTCGAGTTACTATATTGTCTCCATCGAGGTAATGTGTCTTCCATTTTGTAGTATTGCAATTGTAGTACCACATGGTTTTACAGGCCATCGATCCATTAGGTTGTAGACTGATACACGCGACTATCATCTAAGGATACAAAATCATACCTTTATCATTTGGATAGATTCAAATTTGATTCATGATGCTGGCCAACTTCTATTCGAAACCCAATTATGAAATATTCTATAATTCATATCAAATTTCGTATCAATTGAATTGCTTATTGCCATTTTGATTTTCTTTGTATTCCTGGGGTGAAATAAGGTTTCTGCACTAAGCTTAATCAGAACTAGCCAGCATCATTCAAGCTGCCACATCTCGAACTCCAAAAGGAACATTGAAATATATCTCGAGACAACTTTGAATACCAGCTATTTCTTCCCACACCAATTGTTCTCCTAATT
Organism: Monilinia laxa; assembly: GCA_009299455.1. Taxonomy (NCBI): domain Eukaryota; kingdom Fungi; phylum Ascomycota; class Leotiomycetes; order Helotiales; family Sclerotiniaceae; genus Monilinia; species Monilinia laxa. The sequence continues at coordinate 1,748,783 of VIGI01000013.1, forward strand.
CTTCACGCAACTGGTTCAAATAAAGGATTTGAAATTGCCCAAACTCTCTCTTCAAATACACAACAAACGGCGTTGTGGAGAAACCATTTGCGAACCGATAACCACATTGGTGCGCTGAAAGCCACAGTATTACTTTCCTACATCCCTTACTTTCCGCACATAATTCAATATGAGGCTGGATGTAAAGGTGAGAATCATTCCTTTATCTGCCAGCAATTTGTGATATATGCAAAGGTGCACAATGCTTTGAGTTCTTTAGTTGTACCTGTGAATCAGGATAGCATCAACAACCTCAAGCTCCGGGAAACAGTTGTAGTTGGAAACATGGCAACAGTTACTAATTCAATTTACAAATGTCAGAGGCAGTTATTTGCTCGATCGGAAAGGGTGAAGGGCATCGACTTTCATCCAGTTGAGCCATGGATTTTAACCACATTATACAGTGGTATGTTTACTGGCGCATGAAGTTTGGGGATGGAGTATTGATATCTGGCAGGTCATGTTTATATTTGGTCTTACGAAACTCAGGTAAATTGGATTTGGAAATGAATTCCATCTTGTGCTGACAATTTCTAGGCCATTGTTAAGACATTCGAATTGACAGATGTCCCGGTGCGAGCTGGTAGATTCATAGCTCGAAAGAATTGGATTGTTTGCGGTTCCGATGACTTTCAATTACGGGTTTACAATTACAATACCTCAGAAAAGATTACCACATTCGAAGCCCATCCAGATTATATTCGCGCCATCGTTGTTCATCCTACACAGCCTTTCGTTTTGACCGCCTCTGATGATATGACGATCAAGTTGTGGGATTGGGACAAGGGCTGGAAGTGTGTGCAGGTGTTTGAAGGTCATAGCCACTATGTTATGGGTCTAGCCATTAATCCAAAGGATACGAATACATTTGCATCGGCATGTTTAGACAGGACTGTTAAGATTTGGAGCTTGGGATCATCCACACCAAACTTCACTCTCGAAGCTCATGAAACGAAAGGTGTCAACCATGTTGATTACTACCCACAATCTGATAAACCATATCTTCTCACTACTTCAGACGACAGAACAGTCAAGATTTGGGATTACACAACGAAATCATTAATCGCAACTCTGGAAGGTCATACAAGCAATGTTTCGTTTGCATGCTACCATCCAGAATTGCCTGTTATTATCTCAGGTTCTGAGGATGGTACCGTCAAGATTTGGCACGCAAACACATATAGATTAGAGCAATCTTTGAATTATGGGTTGGAGAGAGCTTGGTGTGTTAGCTATCAAAGAGGGAAGCAAGGAGTTGCTGTTGGTTTCGATGAAGGTGCTGTGGTTGTAAAGATGGGTCGAGAAGAGCCTGCAGTTTCTATGGATAATTCTGGAAAGTTAATCTGGGCTCGACACAGTGAAGTTGTCTCTTCCATTATCAAGGGTGGAGGTAAGTGTTTTCTTATGTTTTTCTGGCCATTACTGAATTTTGTGTAGATGCTTCAGTGAAAGACAATGAACCAATTTCACTACCCACGAAAGATCTCGGCACATGCGAAGTATACCCACAAACTCTCCTTCACTCTCCGAACGGTCGATTCGTTTCAGTATGCGGCGATGGTGAATTTATCATTTATACTGCTCTTGCATGGAGGAATAAGGCATTTGGTTCGGCTTTGGATTTTGTTTGGGGTTCCAAGGAGAATAGCAACGATTACGCTATTCGAGAGTCAGCCACAAGTGTCAAGATTTTCAAAAAACTTTGTGGAGAAAAGTGGTGGGCTTGATGTTGGTTTCCAAGCTGAAGGTTTGACTGGTGGTGTTCTTCTTGGTGTTAAGGGTCAAGGTGGTATTGGTTTCTACGACTGGCAAAGCGGTGGACTTGTCAGAAGAATTGAAGTCGAGCCAACTGAGGTTCGTATCTCTACTGTGTAGGTAAACAAACCGCTAACTGATTTAGGTATACTGGTCGGAAAATGGAGAATTGGTCGCTATTGCTTGCGAAGATACCTTTTACGTCCTGAGATTTTCACGGGAAAACTACATTGCGGCACTTAATGCCGGAGAGGTGGATGAAGATGGAGTCGAGGCTGCATTTGAGGTTGTTACGGATATCAATGAAACGTATGTTAAGCTCAGCTTTTACAAAATGGTTGATAATAACAATTTATAGCGTACGAACAGGTGAATGGGTAGGTGATTGTTTCATCTACACAAACAGCACCAACAGACTCAACTACCTTGTTGGTGACCAAACTTACACCATTTCTCACTTCGATCAACCTATGTACTTGCTTGGATACATTCAGCGTGACTCTCGCATTTACCTCGCCGATAAAGATGTCAACGTCACTTCTTTTGCTCTTTCTCTCGCTGTCGTTGAATACCAAACTTTGGTCTTGAGAGACGATATGGATACAGCTGCAGAAGTACTAGCCACGATTCCCGCCGACCAACTCAACAAAATTGCTCGCTTCCTTGAAGGTCAAGGACATAAAGAATTGGCATTGGAGGTTGCAACTGATAGTGAACACAAATTTGAGTTGGCTCTTGCGTTAGGACATCTTCCAATAGCTCTTGAACTTGCTCGTGAAGCAGATGTCGAACATAAGTGGAAGACTGTAGGTGATGCAGCACTGGCAGGTTGGGATGTTGCACTTGCCACGGAATGTTTTAAGAGTGCCAAGGATCTTGGTTCGTTGTTATTGCTCCACTCAAGCACGGGTGATAGAGAAGGTCTCAAGGCATTAAGTTCACAGGCAAGCGAAGCAGGTGCACACAAACGTTGCATTTACATGTCTATGGCAATTAGGAGATGTTGATGGCTGCATTGACCTGTTAATTAAGACCGGCAGAGCAGCAGAGGCTGTATTGTTCTCGCAAACATACAAACCAAGTATTACAGTCAAGACTGTGCACGCATGGAAAGCCCAGTTGGAAAATGATAAGAAAGGAAGGGTAGCCAAGACTGTCGGTGTACCTGGTGAAGATGAAGACCTTTTCCCTGAATGGGAAGAATACTTAAGGCTTGAGCAAGAGGGTAGTGAGAATCTCATTGATGTTAATGGGGGTGGACATGATAGAATTAATGGTGATGGACCGGATCCGGATGCTGAAGCTGTTGAAGAGGGCTCACTGGAAACGAAAGAAGATGTTGAGGAAGAATCGGAGGAGTAGGAGTGTGGTAATGAAATGGGATACTTGTGTATTTTTGGGAAGTTCTGGAAGGTGGCTATAAAAGCAACTGTGGATGTGCATGTCGTATTTGATAGAAAATTAAAAACTATTCCATCTAGGCCCAAGAGTAACAATTTAGTGATTGGATCTCCCTGTTTTCATATTGAGAGACATGAATGCCACAAGAGTGAAAGGGTATATATGATAACAAAGTACATATTGCGCCTTTGTTTTATTCATAATATCAATTCTCATGCAATAAATGCAATAATCATCTCATCAACCAACTTCCAGTCAAAGTTGGACTAGGGGTTTGGATCTGCTGGATGTTTTGGATGGGAGGGGGTGGAAATGGACATGTCATGGGTTGGTTAAACTCTGGTGTGTATAAACGTCAATGGAGAGCATATTGAGATTGGAGGAAATAGAATGTACGATTGCCATTGATACATATCTTTGGTTGCTAGCAGGCAGTATTTGGTTGGAAGGGGTGAACGGAATGGAGAGTCGTGGTGTTGGTGCGGGGTGCTCGATGGAGGTTGATAGCTATTTGGTAAATGATGCTTCTTATTAGGCTGCGATTCAACCGAAGCTACTCCAGTATGTCAATTTAAACCCAGTGATAGGAACTCACTTATCATCAATTCATATCCAAGTGGAAATATAAAACCTCGCCTGGCATTGATGCTGGCCTGGAATCTAATTAACCACATTATCCTAACGATATAAACCACAGTTAATACCTCGAGTGAGAATCAAACCCCATAATTCTATTTCGCAAATCTCTCTCGTCATGGTGGTAATATCTGAAGGATTATCTATTTCAAGTTCTTGTGCGATTTGTTGGTTTCGTAGGGGTGCTTGCCAAACTAAACATAAAGCTCTGTTGCGTTGAGGCTTAAGCTCCTCTTTGTGCTGAGGTCAATATATATATATATACATACAGGCTCGTCTCCTACTTGATGGATTGATGAGGCGTGTCTGTTAGCATGAGCCTAACAGCGACGCTTGGTCTCGACTCACTGCCTCTGCCGCTGTTGCTGTCCGTGGGGTGAGCTTTAGTGACTCTGAGAGAGCTCAGGGGGTATGGTTCCTGGTTGCATGGGGCCGTAGATAAACTTCGTGAACGGAATCACAATACCACGGGATGCACCTATACAGTAGACCGACGAGTTAGGCTCGCACTGAAGCATACCGGCCGATCATACCTGCGAGTGCAATAGGGTATGCAAATGTAGCACCATCATCTTTACCATGGATAAAGGGTGATTCCATCCATTTAACTGCTCCAGTAATTACTAATTACTAATAAACCTTCACTGGAGACGACTGTTCTAGCTATTACACTAGGGAGACTTAATAAGTCCACTACTCTACTTTCTGGCCACCCCCCTTTCCGGCCACTATTACTACTAAAAACAATCATTTCTTGTATTTATAACTTTATCGATATAAATTATAATAATTTCAAAATTTAATTATAGATTTAATATATAATTATTAATAAATATAAGAAGATTTAGAATTTTTGCGATTTTTTTTATAAAAAGTTAATAATAAATAAAATCTTTAATTTTTCTATTCATATATAAATTCTATACGAAATTAAAACTTTTTTAAAATGCTAAGAATTTTTTAATAAAAACGATTAATAATAAATTATATATTATCGGAACATTAACGTGGCAGATATATTACTAAGTCCTTAATAATTCGTAGAGTTTATAAATAACCTCTTTTTTTTTATATAAAGGAAAGCCCGCAGCATGGTGGAGCCCTCCCCAAACGCTCGGCGATGGATCTGGTAGCCTCCTTTGTATACAACGCGGAGTCGGCTTTTGCTCAGAATAAGGAAATGATGTTGATTACATTGAATATATAAAGCGCATTTAACGCATTGATGCCTAAAAGGCTGCTAGAACGAATAAAGAAATAAAGCTGGCCTATAAAATTGCTTCAACTGATTGGTTTGTTTTTAGCGGAATGCAAAGTTAAAATCTAATTGAAGAATACATATACTTTAAAGTTAAAGATGCAGTATAAAATTCTATAAAGATTACTATTATTTCTAATTCTATATTTATTATATTTAACTAAACTGCTAAACTAAGATTATTTGTTACGCTTTGGATATATAAAATAATATTATAATTTATAAAGCTTTAAAGTCCGTAGAAAATAATATAATTATACTAAAATGCAATATACATTAGATTATAAAATAGGGTATTAAAAATAAGATTGTTTTTATATTGGAGAAATTGAAAATAATTTATTTTTTATAAAAAACGGAATGCAAACATCTTCAATATTAATATATTATTAAAGCTTACAATTAGATTAGTAATTATAAATAGCAATAAACAGTCGGTTTTATACTAATTTAGCGTTTAAATAAATTGCAAACTTTTCTTTAAAAGATATATAACTAAATATATAACAAAAACGCTAAAAATTATATATTACATTAAAGAATTAATAAATATTAAATTTGGATTATCCGCTATATTATTAAAAAAGGCTATAATGATATATATATATAATTCTTTTTATTATATAATTTGGAAATCTGGTATAATAGCAGATTAAAGCCTAGTGTAGCAGGTGGTTATAATTGCAATTGTTTAGTTAGTATAAAATTGGGTTTATTAATCGAAAAACTAATAAGATTATTGTCTTAGTAATAAAAGGGGTTCTTCCAGTTTAATATATAATGTTTATAACAAATATTCTTTGGAATGCGGGGTTATTGTTAAATAGTATTATTTTTTTGAATATATTTATATACGTTTTATACTGTGGCTCAAAACGTTCAATTCTGTTTATTTATTAATATGTCAGTTTAAAGTTCTAATTTTATTTTAATAGTGTATAACAAATCTGCGCTATATAAATATATTAATCCTATATATTTTTAAATTAATATTAGTTTAGCTACATTTTTTATTTAATTGTAAAATTAACTCTATAAAAAAAGAATGAAAAAAGTTATAATCAAATAGTTTAATATATAATGAAATCGATTAAACAGAAATATAATTATAATGTTTTCAAATGGCTTTAAATAATATATAAATAATATTAGATTAGTAAATTATAAATATATTATATATTGCAGTTAATTATTAATTAAAACAGAAAAAAAAAGCAATAAATAATATTTTTTACATTTTTAATACAAAAGTGATTAAAGCTTTTAAAGGTTTATATTATATACTGGAAGTTTGTCAATCTTTAAACAAATAGTTATAAATATATATTAATAGTATTTTAATAATTTAATATATATAGGCAAATATACTTAATATTTTCTAATAAACCTTCTTTGAATATCATATACTTATAAATTATTATAAGATTAATATTATATAATCTTTAGACTATATAGATATTAAAAGCAATAAAATGATTAACAAGTTAGTGAACGCTAGTGAAAAAAAAACAAATGAATAATAATTGTTTAATAAAATCTATAATTAACGAAATAAATATAATAATAAAAGCCTTTACCGATATAATAACTTCCGATTGGTGGAGTTAATGCTATATAAAACTTTTGATATCATATTGCAAATAGAAACTTGAATATATTATAATCGAACCCTTAAAGCTTCGTTTTTTTTGTATATCGTTTTATCGGTTTTTAGCTGTTTAGATAGCATATAACGATTTTACACAATACTATAAAAGGTTTAATTACAAAAATGCTGAATTTAATTGCTTTTACGGATATAAGAAAACTTTTAAATATTTCGTATTTTATAAGATTTTATAATGTAAGTTTTATGTTTGGTTGATTAAACCAGATTGTTTACCTAACTGCTTTAAAAAAGAATAAAGATATCTAAATGTAATATTAGCACATTCGAAGCTTTTCGAAAGCTTTTTTATAGTAATCTAGTATTTTATTTTCAACGTTTGTATATTGTAAATATACAATTTCACAAATTCAGATAGTTTTTATTAAAACTATAGTTTACTAAAAGAAAACCGCTATTTTTCAATTGTTATATAACAATAGATTATATCCTACATAATCAATATATATATATTAAGTAAAAGCATTGCTTTAATATAAAAATTAGCAGAAATAAAGTGTTCTCTATATATATATATATTTTTGAATATAATGTTTGTATTTATATATAATCCGTTATATTTAAAAGAATAAATTTGTTTATAAAAGTATTAATCTACAAATATATAGAATAAAGGAAAGAAAAGGCAAAAGCGTTTTTTTAAAATAAAGAAAAAGGGATTGTAAGAATAAAGGGAAACTACATTACCTGAAAATAAGGATTAAAGAATAAAATGCTAAAAATATTATTAAATATAATAATAGGTTATATATAGAAAGCGTGTGGAAAGGTTCTGTCTCCGTTGCGGGTCTGTTATTAATACTCTTCGGAAGGTCTGAACTAGCCATTCTATATAAAGATGTTAAACTTTATATAAATAAATAAATAAATAAATAAATAAATAAATAAATAAATAAATAAATAAATAAATAAATAAATAAATAGCCGCGTAATACTTGTATCCTATTGGGAAGGAGCTATAATAACTAATATATTTAAATAAGGCCGTATAAACAATGTTTATTATCCCCTAATATTTTATTATCATTATACTACAATTATTGCATTTGTAAATTATGTAATAAATTAAAGGGTTGTAATATTTCTAGTATTTAGAATTATATAATTTTATATTCTTTTTCTTTTTCGAAAATTTGGAATATTTTAAAGATTTAAATAAAATAAAAAAGCAGACTTTCTTTTTGAAACTTAAAAACCATATTATTATTAAACCTAAGATTTTAGTATTATAATAATTAATTGGCTTTATCCCAATTTATATTTTAGCTTTTTTAGAAATAATTTTTATTATAATAAAACGGTTATTTAAAAGATTAATTAGAATATTAAGGGTATATACCAAACGATATATATACTATTTTTCCGTGTATTCCAGTATAATATAATAAATAGCTTTGTAGATTAGATTAATATTCAGTTTCTTTAAAATAAGATTATATATAATTTTAGTATTAAATTTAATTATCCAATTAATAAAGGTGGTTTATAACTAAAGAATATTTTTAGTTATAATTTAAAATATTATTTTTATAATAGCTTTCTAAATAAGAAAGGGTTGATTATAAACGAATAAAGATTTTAATTCGATTCGAATGTAGATATAAAGATTCGTTTTTCCCTTTTGGTTTATTAATATTAAATTACTGGTTATTAATAACCTAACCATTTATATACCTATAATTTTAGATTCTTTATTATATTTTAATAAAATAATATGTTTTTATAAAGCAATATATAATAATAATATAATTGTTTTTATTATTATTATATTTGGGATTTTAAGGATTTTTATATAAAAAACTTTGAATAATTGTTTTATAACAATAATTCTAAAAAAGTATTAATTTAAATATATTAATAATCCATTCTAAATCTTTTATATAAATTTCTTTTGTTTGTTTAGAAAATTGCGAATAAAGGTTTTAATAGTCTTTACAAAGTTTTCAAATATAACATATTACAGCGTTGCCTTATATTCTATTTATTCCAGTTTGGTTAATATAGCTTAAAACGCCAGTGTATTAATAAAATTAATTATTAATGGAATAGATAATATGTTCTATAGGATTCCGGTATGCCAGAAAAGTAAAGAAAATATAAACGATTATTTATATATATACACATATTATTATCCGCAATTATAGGATATTGAGGCGTTTGCGATACCATTATTATTACCAATAGTAGTAAGGTGTAAAAAGGGATTTGGTGATATATTTTATTAAATTATTTCAATGTATATATTATTGTGAGTATAAAATAGAGCTGGTCTATAAAGCTGTTTTGTGTACTAATAGATGAATGAACGGAGTTAAGCGTTTTAAGCTAAAATATAAAATATATATAAATATATTTTAAAAATAATATTATTTAATAATAACTTTATATTCTAAAGAACATTTATTATAAGCATTATATACTAGATTGGAAGAACCCTTTTTGCTACTAGAATAATAATCTTATTATTTTTTTCGATTAGCGGATTTAGTTTTATATTAATTAACTGATTGTAATTATAGCTATTTATTATATTAGACTTTAGCTTACTATTATATTAAATCTTTAAACTATATAATAAAAAGGATTGTATTAGGAGGTGTGAACAAAGAATCAATTAGTTAAAATTATATAAAGACTTTTTATTGCTTTCTAAAATATACGGATTCTAACTAAATATTTATATTACAATCCATATTTAATTAATTCTTTAATTAACTTTATAGCAATATATTAAAGAAATATTTTTTTAATCTTTAGTATTAAACTATTAAATCTTTTATGCCAAAATATTAAAGCATTTGAATATTAAAGCTTTAAATAACAGCAATGTATTTTAATCTTATTCTTTTCAAATATTAAAGTTTCAATATAAACGATTCTAATAAATACTTTTTCTTTTAAAAAGATTCATCCCAAATCGCTTTAATACTTATAATTGAAATATAAAGAAGATTGGTAGCCTATATAACGCTATTATTATTTAATTTATTATATAATTATAAAAATGTATAGTTATTAAAATAAATAAGAAAGTGATTAAGAATTTCTTTTAAACAAAAAAGTAAATAGAATTGGTTTTAATAGTATAAATACACTTTTCTTTTTGTTTGTAATTTATATTCTTTTTATTATATATATTTCTATATTAGTTTTTGTTAAATATCGAAATTATAATGTAAGTTTATAAAGTGTAAATAATTAATAGATCCATTAATAAAAAGATAATATTATATCAATCTTATTATTTTTATTGTTTTAAATATATTTTTTAATTACTTTTATAAATATACAAAAAAAAGCAATTTGGTTGATTAATAATATGCTTTTCCAAAAAGCAAATATATTAATTATAATAAATATACAATGAAATTAAAGAAATGCGAAAAGGTATTATTATTATATTATATAAAAATTAATATTTTTATACGTTTGCGAAAGGATTTGAATACTTGTAATAATAATAATTATCAGAACGTTATATAAAAGCGTTTTATTCAAAAAAATGTATAATATACAAAGAAAATGCAAAGTTTTTTATTGCAAAAGAAAAAATTGGAGTAAAATTATAATAACCCTTTATTCTATAATATTGGCTTAAATATTAATATTAAATCAAATATTAAATGTATATCGTTTTATTATAAATCATTTTTCGATATACTAACTAATCCAATTATATTTATTAATAAATAGTTTTTTTTAAAATCATTTTTTATTTTTAAATAAAATAATAAAAGATTTAAAAGATAATATAATAGATAAAAATATAATAGATATTATTTATACAATGAATAAAAGTTTGGAAAAAAGGAAAAATGTTATTTATAATTTATCAAAACCAATTTCGTTTTTGAAAAAACAAAAAACTTTTAATAGTAATAAAATTGCAAAAACGTTTAATTAAAGTTTGCGGCTTTGGAAACATTACTAAACAAATCTATAGAATCAAATGATAACGAAATTGTTTTTCCAGATTCTTTTGTAAATTTATTAATTATTGTATTAAAAAAAGTCTGGATTCTGTTTTTATACTAATAAGCTTATTAAAGTAAGTTTAATAGATCTTAAAAATTCTATATTTTAGATATTTATTTAATAGCGTTTTAATAGCATTTTTTAAACTGGTTTAATACAAAATTGAAATAATTAATAAAGATTCTAATGGAAGAATATTAATATTTTAAAGTTTTTTATTTTTGAATACGATATTATTGTTTTAGTAATACTTAATTATCTTTTTTGATAGTTTTTTAATATTATTATAATATTAAATAATTATATTCCAAAATTCTTTTAATTTTGTTTTTTTTATTTAAAACTTTTCTAATTTCTGAAATGTAATTAATGCCCTTCTTTTAATATTAATATTTTCGTTGAAGTAATTGAATTATTAGGACCGTCTATACTTAGACCCCAATATTTGAAAGGGATAAAATTAAGAAATGCTATCATTATTTAAAGCTTTAATATTCAGATACTTTAACATTTTGGCATAAAAGATTCAATAATTTAACGCTAGAGATTAAAAAATATTTCTTTAGTATATTCCTATAAAGCTAATTAAGGAATTAATTAAATATAGATTATAATATAAAAACCCAATTAAAATCTATATATTTTAGAAAGCAATAAAAAGTCTTTATATAATTTTAATTAATTAATTTTTTATTTATATATTCTAATTATTTTTTTATTTCCTTTTTTAGAAATAAACTATTAATTAAAATCCAGTATAATAAACATTAAAATAATATTAGACTTACAATAATACTTTAATAATATTGTTAATATTTTTTTAAAAACTTAATACGAAATAATATAAAAAGCTTTATTTGCAATAATAATAGTTTTTATAAGCAATCTTTTAAATAAAAGTTTTTTAGTTAATTTTATTATTCATTTTTAGCTTTAAATACTTTAAAATCAAATAAACAAAATAAAAAAAGCATTAAAAAAAGTTATCTAAAGGAAATAGAAATCTTTTATATAAAAATAAAAAAACTTTGTTATATTTTTGTTTATTATTATTTAATAAGTAAGAATTGTAAAAACTATTATAAATCTATAAAAATTATTCAAACTTTCAAAATTATTAAAGTATGTAGGGAAAAAATATTAGCAAGGCTAACGGATTTTTTTATTAAACCAATGTAAATATTTTAAAACAATTAGGAATATTATTTTGGTTAAGATAACCAAAAAATTAATTATATTATTCAATACTTTAAGAAATAATTATTAACGGTATAATAATAATACAAAAACAATACAAATAGTTTTCTTTTATTTTGGAAAAATTTTATAAAGTATATATTTAATATTATTATGAATAAAAAGAATTAATAATAGTTTATTATATAATAAATTATTTAAGCAAAACAATACCTTTATCAAAACATTTTAAACTTTATATTTTATTTAAATATACTTAAAACAAACTTAAAGGAAGAGTTTAATAATATTTGTAAAGCACATCTTTTAACCAACTTAATTTTATCTATTGTAAAACGTATTTACAAATTAATATAATAATTTATTAATAGAAATAATTTAATTATTTAAGTTATTTAGTTAGAGAGTATAAATAAACTATATAAACTTTCTAGAAATAATAAATTTCTAAAAGAAAAAAAGAAAAATCTAGGAAAAAATATTTATTTACAAAAAAACAATTACAAAAACAAAACAATCTTAATTATTAATGGAAAGAAGAAATAATTATGGTAATACGCTAACCTATCGATAATGCAATCTAATAAAAGAAATATATTACAAATATTAATAATTGGGATATAAAATTTTCGATTACAAAAATTATATAGTTTGTTAATAGTGTAATAGCGGACATTGAAATTGAAAATATAATAATTTTATTAAAAAAGCAAAAAAAGAATAAGCTTAATATAAATTCTAAGTATTTTTATAATATTAAACTTAAAAGAATTAGAGCGAACTATTTCAATAATTATAGCGAAATTTTATATAAATAAGTAGATTATAATGTTATACTACTTAATTGATTCAGGAATATAAACTAATATAATATAATAAATTAAATATATAAAATAAAATTAAACTTCTTTATATATAAAATCTATACAATTTTAATTAACGAATAGAATTTCTATATCCACATTCAAAGAGTATTGTTTTATTATAAAAATAATGAATATTTAAAAAATCTTTAGAATTTATATTTATAATTTCATTACAGCGATATTAAATATTTTATATATTAATACTATCCTAAAACTCCCCTAATTATAATTTATAAATCTGAATATAAATTGAAAGTTTCTATAACTATTTTTAAAGGAATTTATTAATAATATAGAAATTATTTTAATTTAATAATTATATAATAAGATAAAAAAAAAGAAAAAAGTTTATATTATTTTTTTGCAAAAACTTTACGAAGAATAATTCTAACGGATCATTAATATTAAACATTTTTAAAAAAATCTATAATTCCCAAAAAATATAAAAATTTGTAAGAAGCTTTTACAAGTAAGAAAACAGATTTATTATCTAATTATTATTCTTTAGAACATTATATAAATTTATAATTCAATATAATCCTTTTTTAGGGATTTATTTATATTTTATTTAATAAAAAGTTTATTATTTTATAAAATTATTTAAAAAAATACTAAACAAAAGAATGAATATATTACTTTATTAATTTTATCAAAGCATTTATTATATTTATATTAAAAAAGAATAAAAACTATTACTTTTATATTAATTTATTTATTTATTTATTTATTTAATGTTTAACGTCTCTATATAGAATGGTTAGTTCTGACCTTCCGAAGAGTATTAGTGATAGGCGCGCGTTGGAGGCATAATCTTCTCGCACACTATTCATATATAGCCTGTAGCTATATATGATAATATTCCTAACGCTTTGCCCTTTAGTTAATACTTTTAGATAATACCGTTTTTTTTATATTTATAATTCTTTCCTTTTCATTTAGAAAGGCGTTTCCGTTTTATTTTTATTTTATTTTATATATATATAAACTATTATTTTCCTTTTATAAAAAATGTTTCACTTTTATTAGTTCTTAAAGTTAGCATTTGTATAACAATTAGAAAATAGCAATTCTGTTTTAACAAACTATAACTTTATTAAAAACTACCCAAACTTGTTTAACTACAAATTTGCAATATATAAACGTTAAAAATAAAATATTGAATAATTATAAAAAAGTTTTTAAACAACTCTAAATATATTATTATTATATTTAAATATTTTTATTCTTTTTTAAAGCAGTTGAATAAACGGTTTAGCTTTTTTAGCTAAATATAGAACTTGTATTAAAAGATCTTACAAAATACAAAATGTTTAAGAGTTTTCTTGTACTTGTAGAAACAATTAAACTTAATGTTGTTATAACCAAATCTTTTGTAATACTATACAAAATCGTTATATACCATTCAAATGGTTAAAAGCTTATAAAGCGATGTGTAGAAAAAACAAAACTTTAAAAGTTTAATTATAATATATCCAAATTTCTATTTGTAATATAATATTGAAAATCTAGTATATTTTTAATTTCATTAATCGAAGATTATTATATTAATAAAGGCTTTTACTATTATATCTATTTTGTTGATTATAAACTTTATTAAATAATCATTATTTATTTGGCTTTTCTTTATATTAATATTCACTAGTTTGTTAATTATTTTGTTATCTTTAATATTTATATGATCTAGAGATTATATAATACTAATTCTATAATAATCGATAAATGTATAGTATTCAAAAAAGATCTATTGGGAAATGTTGGGGATATTTGCTTATATATATTAGATTATTAAAATACTATTAATATACATTTATAACTAATTATTCAAAAGCTAAAGAATTTCCAATATATATTATAGCTTTTTAAAAAATTTTAATTGTTTTAATATTAAAGATATAGAAAATGCTATTTATTATTCTATTATTTATTTTAATTAATAATTGGTTATAATATATAGTATATCCGTATTTAACAAGTTTAACTCTGTTATTATATTATTTAAAATTGTTGAAAAATATTGTAATTGTATTCCCATTTAATTAATTTTATTATATATTAAACTATTTCGTTATATTCTTTTTTATTCTTCCCTTTATAGGATTAATTTTACAATTAAATAAAAAGTGTAGTTATACTAATATTAATTTAAAAATACAAAGAATTAATATATTTGCTTGATATTGTTTTGTTGTGTATTGCTAAAGTAGAAACGAAGTTTCAAATTAGTATATTAACAAGTAGGTAGAATCCAATATTCTGAATTGAAATATAAACTATATATAAATATATTTAAAAGTAGTACTATCCAATAATAGTTTTATATTCCAAAGAACGTTTGTTATAGATACTATACATTAGATCGGAAGAACCTTTTTTACTATTAGAACGATAGCTTTATTAATTTCTTCAATTAACAGACCCAATTTTGTATTAATAAGTTAATTGTAATTATAACCATTTACCAAACTAAACTTCAATTTATTATTATATTAGACTTCTAAATTGTACAGTATAGAGGATTGTATATATATAATTATAGCTTTTCTTAACGATATAGCTGAAGGGCCGAATTTAACGTTTATTAAGTTTTTAATATGGTATACAAATTTCATTATTTTTATTATACATTTGATTATATATCTTTTAAAGGAAAGCTTGTAGTTAATTCAAATACTAAGTTAGTGCAATATTGGTTATTTATTTTTTATTGCGGTTATTAGTTTAATTGTTAATTTTGATAATATATTAATATTAAAGGAATTTGTATTTCGCTTTTGTAAGAAATGAACTATTTTTAGCTTTTTTGATGTAAAAACAATTTTATTTATTGTTCCCCATTTTATAATTTGGTATATATTGTTTTTAAATAGAGTTATATTGCTTTTAATAAATTTCAAAGTTTTATAAATTGTAATATTGTTTATATATTCAAAATATAGTAAACGGTTTTGGTTTAGTAGTTTGATTAAATATAGTATATATAAAACTAGGGATAATAGTAATTTTTAAGAAATTCTGTATTACATTTTTGATTTTGTAGTATATATATTCTTTAATCAGATTTTAACTTTATAATCTGTTAGAAAAGAGTTAATTAGTTGAAATAGTTTTATAGACCAGTTTTGCTTTTTTATTTGTTTTAATAGTTTCTTAAACATTAATGTATTAAATATATTTTGTATATTTAGAGTAATCAATATTACTTTTTTACCTTATACAAATGCCGATTTTGTATTGTATACAAACAAAACTATTAAGTTTATGGCTAAATGCTTAAAAAGAGCTTCGCTGTATTATGGATTAATTATTCTATAATGTATTATTGTTTAAAAGAGTTTTTTGGTAATTAGCCATTTTAGGCTTTTTTTGATATATAATAATAATATAATTGGTTTTTAAGAGTATATCAATGATTTGTTTTTCTTTTTTCACCTTCGAAAACATTACTACTTTCGCTAGCTTTTAATCAATTAGAAAATGCAATAATTTTAAGTATTTCTAAAAGAAATTTCTTATATATATTCTAATATATTGCTAATAAACTTTTAATAATTGGATAATAATGTGGTTTAATTCAAAAAAGATGTTTGGTATACTGATTATGTTTTTTTTCACTTTTCCCAATAAAATAATTGTTATTCATAAAAGTGTTAATTATTATTCTTTTGTTTTAAGGAAATTATAATTTAAATTGTTTAAACTATTATATCAATATAATATTTTTTTGAGTAAAGCTTTTGCTTTCTTTTTAATGCTTTTGATATTAACGCTGTTTACGATTAATAATGGAGTTTTGAGTAATAAAGCCAATTTGTATTAACCTATTATTTTGTATAGGTTATTAGGGTTCATTACCCCATTAATCACCCAACATCAATAATCGCATTTAGCGTTTCGAATTATTAAAAGCATTTTATATTATTTCGTTTTTTGGTTTGGTTTGGATTAATTATTTGCTTTTATATAATTAGTATATAGATTGGTGTATACCAATATTCATTATAGCGTTAATTTAGTTTTGATTTATATTTACCTTTTTATTACTTTAATTACATTTTGAAAGAGTAATTAAAAGTTTAACGATATTATTAAGATTGTTTAGTTTCATTATATTAATTAATTATAATAAATGTAAAATTTCAGAATAAATAATATTTGTAAATTTTGGTAGGTTAGCTTTTATAATTTAGAAGTTTGCATTATTATTAGCTTTTTGATCTTTTTTTGATATTAGCATTATTAAAGTGAAATAATTTAAATTATAATCCAAATTGCATTTAACCATTGTTTTTATAAACAGGATATTTGAAAAGATAAAGTTGATAGTATAATTAATGTAATATATAGGTTTATCCAGCTTTTTAATAAAATCCGTTTTATTATTAAAGGATTAAATAATTAAAAATGCATTTTAATTAAAAAAATGTAATTTTTGGTTTGAATATATTATATTTTGTATTAAAGTCTTTTTTAATAAAAAAGTCCAATAAAACCTATATATTTATTATATATTTAATAATACATTTAATATTAGATTCTTTATATATATTAATAATATAATAACCATTTATTTTCAATTAAACAATATATCACAATTTTTATTGTTTTAATATTATTAAATAATTATTTTAGTTGTTTTTCGAATATAAAATATTACTTTTAGTTTTTTTGCTTTATATTTTAATAATAATACTTGTTTTTAGGAATTTCTTAATATATAGTAATTATACACAAAAATAATTTTATATCTTTATTTTAGAATATATATTGGGTTTTTATATATAAATTATATTAACCTTTTCTTTAAATATTAATTAAAACAAAA
The DNA here is from genome assembly GCA_009299455.1 of Monilinia laxa. Taxonomy (NCBI): domain Eukaryota; kingdom Fungi; phylum Ascomycota; class Leotiomycetes; order Helotiales; family Sclerotiniaceae; genus Monilinia; species Monilinia laxa. The sequence continues at coordinate 1,766,398 of VIGI01000013.1, forward strand.
TTATATATACTAACCCTAATCTTTTTATATTTATTTAAATTATCTTTAATTTATTGATTTAAACAATTATATAGTTTTTATTGTTTTATTTTACTTCGTTTTTTAATATAAAAAGATAATAAAGAAGAAGTTTGTATTAAACTTTATACTTTTGTTAGTAATTAAGTTTATTTTGTTATTGAATATTGTATATATATTTTGTTTTGATAATTCTATAAAGTTTAGAAATTTAATAAGGATTGTTTTGTATTTAATTTATTATAATTAAAAGACCGTTATTTTGTATATAGTTATATATATTCTAAAAGTTAGGATAATTATTTGAATCCCATTCTTAAAATACTATTTTTATCAATGTTTAATTATTAGTTTATACACTTTGTATATAACCATTTACTAATAACAAATCTTTTTAAATTAGTTTGCAATAAATCGAATTATTTTCCTATTAATTCTTTTTAATGTAATTATATAATACTTATATTTAATTGGAAAAGGACTATAATAATTAATATATTTAAACGAAATTATATAAATAGTACTAATTATATTTTAATGTTTTGTTATTATAATATCGCAATTATTGCATTTACTAATTATATAATAAATTAAAAAACTATAATATTTTTAATAGTTTGAATTATATAATTTTATTTTCCTTTTCTTTTTCAAAAGTTTAAAATATTTTAAAAACCTAAAAAAGATAAAGAAACGGACTTTTTCTTTAAAGCTAATAAATTATATTAATATTGGGTTTAAAGTTCTAATATCATAACAATTAATCGGCTTTACTTTAATTTATATTTTAGTCTTTTTAAAAATGATATTAATAATAACAAATTGGTTATCCAAAAGGTTTATTAAAATATTAGAAATATAGATTAGATAGTATATATACTATTTTTCTATTTGTTCTAAAACGAAAAACGATATAATAAATAGCTTTATATATAAAAGTAATATTCGATTTTTTTAAAATAAAATTATATATTTTTTTGTATTAGATTTAACTATTTAACCTATAAAAATAATCTATAATTAAAGAATATTTTTAATTAAAATCTAAAGTATAATCTTTATAATAGCTTTTTAAATAAAAAAGAATTAGTTTTAAATTAATAAAGTTCCTAATTTAATTCAAATATAAATATAAAGGTCCGTTTTTTTTTTTAACTTTTTAACATTAAATTACTGATTATTAAAAATCGAATTGTTTGTATACCTATAATTTTGGATTCCCTACCTTATTTTAATAAAACATTACGTTTTTATAAAAACAATACGTTTTAATAACAGATCCATATTTATTTTTATTATATTCGAAGTTTTGAAAGTTTTTATATAAAAGATTTTAAATAACTACTTTATAATAATAATTCTAAAAAAGATATTAATTTAAATAGATTAATATACCCTTTTAAATCTTTTATATAAGTTTCTTTTGTTTATCCAGAAAATTGTAAATAAAGGTTTTTATGATTTTTACATAGTTTTTGAATATAATGTGTTATAGTATTGCTTTGTATTTCATTTGTTTCAGTTTAATTATCATAATTTGGAATATTGATATATTAATAGAATTAACTATTAAAAAAATTAATATTATGCTTTATATAGTTCTAATATATTGAAAAAGCAAAAGAAATAAAGGCAATTGTTTATATATATATATATATTTATATTTATAATTATTAATCTTTAGAGTGTTTACAACGCTATTATTATTGATAATAATAAAATATATAAAAAGGCTTTTAAAAGCTTCTGCTTATAGAATTTAATTGAATCAAGAATTAATAATTTAGTGAAAACCGTTTTTTGTTATACTTTTGTTTTACTTTTTATTAACAAATTGTTAAATCGTTTACAGTAAAGCAAAATCTTTATAAAATTAAATTTAAAGAATATTTATGATCAAATCTATATATAATTAAACGATAAATAAAAAACAGCATTTTGAATAAAATATAAATAATTTAAGTATTTTATTATATTTTTTAGATTAATAAATATTTTGGCAATTTTCTAAATATATATTAACTAAATATTAATTAGATTAATAAATAATATTTATATAGTTTATTTGAATAATATATTAATCAATTTTAAAGATAAAGAATTATATACGTTGTATATAAAACAAATATTTAAATATTTAATTAAATATAAACTATATACGAAATTAAAAAAATGTATATTCTATATTATTGAAATAAAGTTTTTAAACTTTATTATATTAAATAACAAAATCCGAATAAAATCCAAAAAAATAAAAACGATTATTAAATAATCCGTACCAATCATTATACAAAAAGTTTAGATTTTTTTGGGATTTTTGAAATATTTAGAAAAATATTTATTAATACATTTATATTAAAACATTTTTATTTATTATTATATTTTTTTATAAAAATAGATATACTAGCTTTCGTTTTAGGCTATATAATATTATATTTATTTTTAGATATTATTAATGGAAAAACTATATAAAAATGGTATTTAATAGTTTTTTATTCAAAAAAATTCATTTCTATTAAATAAAAGTATTATATTTATAATTAAGAACTTTTGGTTATTTATACAACTTCTGTTTATTAGTAACATTATATAATTAATAATTAATATATAATAATAATAATAATAGTTAATTATAATTTTTTATAATATTTTATAATAAAAAAGGAATTTAATAAAAAACAAGTATAATAAACCAAAATTTTGATATAGTTTATAATTTTTAAATAAAATATAAATTAGATAAATTGAACTTTATAAATAGCCTTTTATATTATTTAAACTATACTAATGGTATTATTGGGTTAAACAAGATATTATTTACATTACAAAACAAAATGAGAAATATTATATTAGTAGTTTTAATATATTACTATTATATAAGCAAAATTATTCTTTTTGAATATGTTTTAGATTTTTATTGAAAAAGGGAGGGGTATAATTTATTCTTATATAGTTAAATTGAGTTATAGGTTAAATCTAGTTATAAATAAATGATATTATATTAAAAAATTATTATATTAATAAAAAATAAAATAGTCTTTAAATAAATTATAAAACTTATAAAAAATGCTTTATTAAGATTTTAGAAGAATAATAAATTTGTTTAAAATAAAGAATATTTAAGGTTTCGTTTTTATTTAGTTAAAATCGCTAGTCCCTAAATGATTAATATAAATCGATTATTAATTTATTATGGAAATGTATATGTTCTAGCAAATCTAATTATAAAAATGGAAACATTAAGGATGTATTATGATAACCCAATAAAAAGTTATTGGGGCAATCAAAAAATAATTAAAATTGTTAAATTCAAATATTTTTGGTTTAATATATTAAGGGATATTAAAAATTATATAAGAAGCTGTATTATATATCAAAGAATGATGATTAAAAGATATAACTTTTATAGTGTTATTTAATTATTATTTATTTTATAAAGATTATAGTAAGAAATTTTTATAGATTTTGTTATAAATCTTTTACTTTCAAAATTAGAAAAGAACATTTATAATTCAATATTAGTGATTATAGATTAATATATAAAGCTTTTGTAATATATTCTAGTTAATAAAATTATAATTATTCTAGATTTAGTAAAAATTATATTTAGATACATTTTTAAGAATTTCAATATTCTAAAAAGTATAATATTAAATAGAGGATCTATTTTCACAAACCATCTTTGGTTAAACTTAATATTTTATTTTAAAATAAAATATAAATTGATTATAACGTTTTATTTACAAACCAATAACCAAATTAAAAAGCAAAACTAAAATTTGGAATATTATTTAATATATTATACAAATTAGCATCAAAATAACTAAGCATTATTTCTAGCTTTTATAGAATTTATATATAATACAATATATTATACAAAGATTAATATAAACTTAGCTAAAGCAATGTATAATATTAATCCAGAATTTAATTATTTTGGTAAAAATACTAATATTAAAGAAAAGATACTAATTGCGTTTGAAAGATTAAAAAAGCTTTAAACAAAAAGAATAAATTTAGAAGAGTTCTAGAATGCAGTTATTTAACGCTATAATAATACACTGAAAATTGAACAAAATTCTATTTCCTATAATATAAAAAAGAAAGTTATATTAAATATAAAGAATATTAAATAATTTTATTTAAAAAAGAAATTATTTAATAAGTTTATAGACCTATCTAAAATAATAGGGATTAAAAAAAGTGGATCAATTCATAAGTTAAAATTATTATTAATTTATAAAATATATAATATTTTTTATATATTATTATTTAAATTGTGAGTAAAGCGTTAGGGGATTAATAATTTTCTATTATTAGAGGAGATTAAAGGGCAAATAGAATATAAAATGAAAAGCATTTTAATATATAGATAAAGAGGAAAGGGTATATAGTATTTAGTTAAATAAAAAGGTTATTAATCTATAAAAAACATTTGGGAAGTAATAAAAAATTTTTAATATTTAAAAAGAATATTGAAAGATTATTAAAAAAATAATTAAACGCTATTAAAACGATAATGTTACATCTAAAAATAAAAACTTTTTAAATATTAATATTATCCTTTTTATTATCATTTAGCTTTATAGTTTTAACTATTTTCCTTTTAAATTCTTTTAGGGATTTGTTCAATTTAAATATTGTTTGAACATTATTAGATGGATATCTAAGGACAGATATTTTCTTCTTTTTTATAAAAACTTTAAATAGTTTATTATTAAATAACAGTTTATTAAGAAAATTTGGATTTTTTTATAATTGTTAGAATATTAAGAATATTTATGGATATAATAATATTATAAAAATCCAGTTTATAAATTTATATGATTTTTGTTGAAAAGTAAATTATTAAATTTAAAAAAATTGAAATTACAATACAAAAAATTAAAATGCTATTTATAAAATTCAAGTTTATTTTTGGATAGTTTTATTAGAATATAATCAACATTTTGTAATCTTTCTATTAGCTCTACATCTTCTAAAGTTATAAAAAAAATTAATTTTTTTTTGATATTCGAAAAAGGATTTTTAGAGTTTATTAAATTTATTTTAGTAGACTTTTTAATATAAAAACAAAATTTAAGCTTTTTAATAATATAAGACTTAATAAATTTATAAGGATGATTTAAAAAAGCAATTTTATTATCTTCTAAATCTATAAATTTGTTTAATAACGTTTTTAAAATTGTAAACTTTAAGTTAAGCGTTTTTATAATTCCATTACTATTAAAAGCTTTTCTTTTTTTCGAAAATGAAGCTGGTTTTAATAAATTATAAATAATACTTTTTCTTTTTTTCAGGTTTTTACTTATTATATAAATAACATTTATTATATTTTTGTTTATTATATTATTTTTTCAATCTTTTATTATTTTACTTAAAAATAAAAGATAAATTTAAAAAAGATTATTTATTAATAAATATAATTGAAAATAAATATAATTGAATTAATTAATATATTAAAGAATGATTTATAATAAAACGATATATATTTAGTATTTGATTCAATATTAATATTTAAATTGATATTATAAAATGGAAGATTATTATAGTTTTTTAATATTATAAGGTTTATGGTTTTATTCTAATCTTTTTTTTACAATAAAAAAACTCTATATTTTTTTTATATATTATATATTTTTTTAAATGAGATACTTTTGTATAACGTTTCGACAATCATTATTATTATAAATATTTAAATTCTTTTACAAATATATAAAAGTATTAATTTTTGTATAATATAATAATAATATTTCTTTACATTTTTTCGATTTCGCTGTATATTTGTTATAATTAATATATTTGCTTTTCGGAAAAGTATATTATTAATTAATTAAATCATCTTTTTTTATATGTTTATGAAAATAATTGAAAATACATTTGGAATAATGAAGGTAACAAAATTGGTATAATATTGTTTTTCTATTAGCGGATCTATTAATTATTTGTATTTTATAGGTTTGTATTATAATTTCGATATTCAATGAAGATTAATAAGGAAATGTATATAATAAAAAAAGAATGTGAATTATAAGTAAAAAGGAAAGTGTATTTATGCTATTAAAACCAATCCTATTTACTTTTTTCTTTAAAAGAATTTTCGATTGCTTTTTTGTTTATTTTAACGTTTATATACTATTATAATTATATAATAAACCAGATAATAACAATGTTATATAGATTGCTAATTTTCCTTATATTTCAATTACAAATATCCAAACGATTCAAAACAAATCTTTTTAAAAAAAAAAGAGTATTTATTAGAATTATTTATACTTAAACTTTAATATTTAAAAGGGATAAAACTAAAAAAACGCTATTATTATTTAAAGCCTTAATATTCAAATATTTTAATATTTTGATATAAAAGATTTAATAGCTTAATACTAAAAATTAGAAAATATTCCTTTAATGTATCGCTATAAAGCTAATTAAAGAATTAATTAAATACGAATTGTAATATAAAAACCTAATTAGAATTCATATATTTTAGAAAATAATAAAAAGTTTTTATACGATTTTAACTAGTTAATTCTTTGTTTACATATCCTAATATGAATTCTAAATCAATATTATATATTACCCTAATCAAACTTATATTAATTTTTTGTATGATATATTGTATTATATATAAATTCTATAAAAACTAAAAATGATACCCCATTCTTTTAATACTAGTTTGTATAATATATGAAATAATATTCCAAATTTTAATTTTTACCTATCAATTTAATTATTAGTTTATAAATGAAACACTATAATTAATTTATATTTTATTTTAAAACAAAATATTAAGCTTAATTCAAAATGATTTATAAGAATAGATTTTTGTAGAGTAGGTAGCAACTAAATAACATTATAAAAAACTATATCTTTTAATTGTTATTTTTTTAGTATTCAATACAACTCCTTATATAATTTTTAATATTCTTTAATATATCAAATTAGAAGTATTTGAATTTTTCAATTATCTTTTAATTGCTTTAATAACCTTTTATTAAATCATTATATTACATCCTTAATATTTCCATTTTTATAGCTAAATTTACTGAAATATATATACTTCTACAATAAAATAATAATCGATTTATATTAATTATATAAAAACTAGTAATTTTGATTAAACAAAAACAAAACTTTAAATATTCTTTATTTTAAACAATTTTATTATTCTACTAAAATTTTAATAAAGTATTTTTTATGTTTTATAATTTTGTTTAAAAACTGTTTTATTTTTTGTTAATATAAATAATTATTTAATATAATATTATTTATCTATAATTAGATTTAATTCATAATTTAATTTAATTATATAAAAAATAAACTATATTTCTCCTTTTAAATAAAAGTTTAAGATATATTTAAAAAAAGTAATTTTGTTTATATAATAATAATATATTAAAATTATTAATATAACATTTCTTATTTTTGTTTTATAATATAAATAATATTTTATTTAATCTAATAATATTGCTAATATAATCCAAATAGTATAAAAGATTATTTTGTAGAATTCAACTTATCTGATTTTTATTTTATTTAAAAGTTATAAATTGTTAAAATTTTAGTTTATTTTACTTACCCTTCATTGAATTCCTTTTATTATAAAATATTATAAAAAATTATAATTAATTATTATTATCATATGTTAATTATTAAGTATATAATACTATTAATAAATAAACGTTTTTTAAATAAAAAGTTATTAAATACTATTTTTATATAGTTTTTTTTATTAATATTATTTATAAATAGTTATCATATTATACAAAAAATTTAAATAGCTTATCTACGCTTTTTAGCCAAATAGTTTGAGTAATCAAATCATTTCTATTAATAAACTATTACATTGATTTATAGATACGTTGTTAGGACCGTCTACGCTTAAACCCTAATATTTAGAAGGGATAAGATTAAGATACACCATCGTTATTTAAAGCCTTAGTATTCAAGTATTTTAACATTTTGACATAAAAAATTTAATAGTTTAATATTAGAGATTAAAAAATATTCCTTTAATATATCATTATAAAATTGATTAAAGAATTAATTAAATATAGGTTATAATATAAATATTCAATTAAAATCCATATATTTTAGAAAGTAATAAAATTTTTCATATTTGAACCTACAATACTGGGTGAGAGTTAGCCTAAGGTCGAAAAAAAAAAGTTATATTTTAAAATATGTATTCGATTCAGATTTTCATTAGGATTCCGAATCTAGTATTTATATTGTTATACGATTTATATAACGTAAGTTATAATAGATTTAATATATATAGTGACTGAAAAACCCCGATTGGGATATTGCCGTATAGGCTTACCGCTTTCCGGATTAGGGGCTTTCAGTCACAAATTATACTATATTAGAATTTTTTAGTCACAAGTTATATTATATTAGGATTTTTCAATCATCAGTTATATTAACTTATTTAAAAAGATATTCAAATTTTGAAAAAAAATATTATATAAATTAAAGCTAGTTTTATTCAAATTTGAAATCCAATTTAAATTATATATAAAATTGATTAATTTATATTAGTTTGAATATATAAATAATATTGATGATGGAAAACTTAAGTTATATAGTATGTAGGATAATAACTGAAAAACCCCAATTGGGATATTGCTGTATAAACCTACTACTTTTTGAATTAGGGTTTTTTAGTTACAAGCTATACTGTATTAGGATTTTTTAGTTATTAGTTATATTAGCTTATATAAAAAGATATTCAAATTTTGAAAAAGAGTATTATACAAATTAAAACTAATTCTATTCAAATCTGAAATTCAATTTAAATTATATTTAAAATTGACCGATCTGTACTAGTTTGAATATAAAAATGGAATTTGTAAAATACCAAAACACACGGACCATTTAGCTTTAATAATAATAATCTATAATCTAATAAGTTAAGGGTAACTAATAGTAATTTAAAAGTAACTAACTGGAAGGTAGTTGATTAAAGGGTAAGGGTTAGGGTTAGGGTTAGGGTTAGGGTTAGGGTTAGGGTTAGGGTTAGGGTTAGGGTTAGGGTTAGGGTTAGGGTTAGGGTTAGGGTTAGGATCTCTCT